>JAIGNY010001840.1:337500-387500 GCA_020152595.1 Chiridota heheva
AAAGCCCCCTCCCAAACCCCACTCTACCCCACCCCACTCTACCCCACCCTAAAAAATATATTACAACAGTCAAATTCAAATTAATTGCATAGGTTAGGACAAATTTGGAACTGATTTTCAGTGTGCTCTACAACTATGTAAGAGTTTTACTGTTAAATTACCTGTGTTAAAATAAAAATTATTAAAGTATCAGTAAAGGTTTTTCCTGAAAAACGTCCAGTCTAAGCATGGACAATGTCAAAACAATGACTCAAAACAGAGATAATTTAATTCTTTTTCCGAGAATTAGGTTTATATTCAAAATTGCTCCTCCACTTTCCAATTACCGCATGCTGACTTTTGGCTAAACTTTGACGACTGCATAAAAGTCTAATCGTGCCATCTATCGCTTACCAAAAAAAAACGTGTTCAGTTATGATAATTTAAAATTTGTTCAAATTTTATGTAAATCTCATCATGAGTTATTAAACATTACTTTTTTATTAATATCATTAGAGCAATTTATATATATATATATATATATATATATATATATATATATATATATATATATATATATATATATATATATATATATATATATATATATATATATATATATATATATATATATATATATATATATTTTTGTGCAAAGTTCGAAAAGTGCCCTTTCAAATATTGAAAGACTGCTTTATAGCCTATAGTATAGCTGCCTTAGTGCCCGACATTGTTTTAGTTGAAGTAACTAAAAATTCCCGTTTGCTTGTTTTTAAAGAACAAGCGGAAATAATATTGCACTGCTAAATTAAATTTCTATACCAACGTTTCAATACGTACTGATCGGAAAATCTCCAATTTTCGGAACTTAATGCCCTTCAAATTTCAGGAAATTTTCTTCACTTTTTAAAATTTTTCTTAATTTCGGGTAATTTTCTTCAATTTTCGTAATATTTTCATCCATTCTCATTTGCTCTCATTTTCGGGCAGTTTTTTTATTTTTGGGAAATTTCTATGATTAGAGAAATTTTGCTCATTTTCGGTAAGGTTTTGGGCAATATTCAGGAACAATCTGGTCAATCTCTTCAATTTCGGAACATTTTCGGAAAATATTCTTCAATTTTTAGAAGTTTTTCTTCACTTTTCAGGAAATTTTCTTCATTTCCGGAAAAATATCTCCATTTTCGGTCAGTTTTTTCGATTTTTAGGAAATTTCCTGTAATTATCGAGAAAATCTGCCAAATTTTGGAATTTTTTTTTTGATTTTCGGAAAATTTCATTCAACGTTTGGGAAATGTTATCAAGTTTTACCAAAATTCCTAATTTTACCTTCCAACCGGGCAGGAAGCATGCACCAGGGAAGGTGAAATCCTCTCGGGGGAGGAAACTACCTACGCATCCCCGCTTCCTACGCCTCTGCCCCTCCTTTCAACCAAGCTACCGGCCCACCAGTGAAAAATTCATAATAAAAAAAACCGTCTGCCTGTCTCACTATACCCCCCTCCCTCTTAAATAGAGGGGATCATTTTAGACCCATCAAAGGGTTAAAATGCACCAACCCTTGGACAGTTCTAATATCAAATACCTTCCGACGGCACTCATTACAGAGGAAACACGCGTTTCTCAAGTGCAACATAAAAGCTGTTTTCAATTACTGGCTTTTTGTGATCTAATAAACGTCTGCACTGGGTCGTGATCCGGACTCTTGCGTAGATTACATGTCATTACGCGCATCGATCATACTTAGTTAGGGTTACCCCTTGATTAACCCTAACCATGTATAACAAATCCTATAGCCTGATAGCTGTATGAATTCAACTTTTCAAGTTTTTGGTACATGAAATAACATGCACTTTGTGGTTATTTGTCAAATAACTCTAAAAAGCGTATCGCCCTAACACATTGTAAACAAGCGGCTGTAAAGATTTTTATTTGTATTTGTATACATACACACTAACATAAACACTAACACTAACACACACATACACTATTCAGGCACATTCAATTTACCTTTAGCAAAATTACAAAATTTTAAAGACAAAAAGTGAACGAATGTTAGAGATCCCCACACACATTCCCTGGGCCCGCTGATCCATGTATGTATTATAATTTCTGTCACCTAAAGTTGAGCATGTATGAGGGAGAATAGCTGATGCATTAGTTACACATCGCTTTTTTTAAAAAGACATCGCTTGGAGAACAAACTTAATTGGATTACAGAAAGATCTGTGGGGCGTCTTCAACTTTACTAATTCACGGCAACGTTAAGCAATTAAGACCAATTTACTCAGAAATTAATGATTGTCCTACCTGACATAATTCATTCCATCAAAAAAAAACTAGTGTCTGGGCCCTTGTTGTCTATTTTCCCCAAACTACTAACCTGTCAGCCTGTGCGAGGCCACCACTTTTCTGGCGGGGAAATTATGTTCAGTTGTTAGTCAATTGCTCTGTGAAACTGCCCACTTTGTACTCCTATCTTTCCATACCATTTCATTGTACATGCGTTTTTGTAACATGTCAATGGCTTTGCAGTTGCGTAGGCATCGGATGGTCAAGGTCCCCGGTGATCTTATTGGGGGCCTAGTGCCAAAAACTTAAAGATATATAGACAGGCAGCAACCACTTTGCATAAATTTATATAAATGCCCTTCATAAATACACACTACAAATACTTTGTTACAAAACCGATCCCAAAAAGTCTTCAAACGTATGCTCATTACGTACTGGTTTTTCGTGACGTAAGGATAGGACAGTACAACACTAACGTTAAGTGAAAGGTACAATGTACCATACAGTTATACTTACGGCCTAATGTAATAATTGGAGTTCACCAATCACTAAGAAATAATCAATCGGATCTTGAGTCGATATTTCCTCTTTATCTTCAAGATAATGTCCTAAAATAGTTAGCATATCGCTTATCAAGCAATATTCTGTCTGATTCAATAAAACTGATGTTTTCAAGTAGCCAAAGTCAATGCCGACACTGTGATAGTTATGCATTACGGTATGTCTCGCTGTGTCCTTATTCTTAAGTCACACGCCATTTTTTAATAGTGCAAGTTCAGCTGTTTTCTGGGGCTTAATTTTTCACTTTTTCGCGAATATCTCAGAAACGAGTGGAAATCTCTGATAGATGTATGTTAATGAAATTTTCAGAATATTAAAACGAACACATTTATGGCAAAATCGTTACCTGTCCATATAAAACTTTAATTAAATGTTCAGAATATTAAAAGGAAAATATTTATGGCAAAATCGCTACATGTTCACATATTTATAATGAAATGTTCAGAATAATAAAAGGAAAATATTTATGGCAAAATCAACACTTCTCCATATACTTTTAATAAAATGTTCAGAATTTGAAAGGAACATGTAAACGGCAAAGTCACTACCTGTGCATATACCGTAATAAAATGTTCAGAATATTCAAAGAAACATCTTGATGGCAAAATCACTACCTGTCCACATACCTTTAATGAAATGTTCAGAATATTAAATGGAGCATATTTATGGCAAAATCGCTACTTGTTCATATATTTATAATGAAATGTTCAGAATCTTAAAAGGAGCATATTTATGGTAAAATCACTATCTGTCCATATACCTTTGATAAAATGTTTAGAATATTAGAGGAATATATTCATGGCAAAATATCTACCTGTCCGTATACCTTTAATGAAATGTTCAGAATATTAAAAGGATCATATTGATGGCAAAATCGCTACCTGTGCATATACCTTTTAAGGAAATGTTTAGAAAATCAAAAGAAACGTATTTATGGCAAAATCACTACAAGTCCATAAACATTTAATGAAATGATGAGAATATTAAAAGAAACATATTGATTGCGAGATCAGGCTGTCGATATACCTTTATTAAAATGTTTAGAATGATAAAAGGAACATGTTCAAGGCAAAATTACTTCTTGTTTATATACCTTTAATGAAATGTTCAGAAGATTAGAGGAACTTATTTATGGCAAAATCACTTCCTGTAGATATACCTTTGTTGTAATATTCAGAATATTAAAAGGAATATATTGATGGCAATATCACTACCTGTCCGTATACCTTTAATGAAATGTTTAGAATATTATAAGGAACATATTTATTGCAAAATCAATAAATGTTTATTTCCCTTTAATGAAATGTTTGAAATATTAAAGAAACATATTCATGGCAAAATCACTATCTGTCCATATAACTTTAATGAAATTACTAGAATATTAAAAGGAACACATTGATGGCAAAATCACTACCTGTCCATATACCTTTAATGAAATGTTCAGAATATTAAAAAGATCATATTTATGGCAAAATCAAGCTGTCAATATACGCTTAATGAATTGTTCAGAATATTAAAAGGAAAATATTTATAACAAAATCATTACCTGTCGATGTACCTTTAATGAAATTACCAGAATATTAAAAGGAGCATACTTATCGCAAAATTACTACCTGTCCGTATACGTTCAGGAAATATTCAGAGTATTAAAAGGAACATAATTATGGCAAAATCTTAACTTCCATATACCTTCATTAAATGTTCCGAAATATTAAAAGGAACATATTTATGGCAAAATCACTACCTGTCCTTAAACCTTCATGAAATGTACAGAAAATTAAAAGGAATGAATTTATAGCAAACTCTGTACCTGTTAATATCCCTTAAAAAAATGTTTAGAATGTTAAAGGAACATATTTATGACAAAATCACTATATGTCGATATGCCTTCATGAAATGTTCAGAATAGTAAAAGTAACATATTTAAGGCCAAATCTATACCTGTCCATATACCTTCTTAAAATGTTCAGAATATTAAAGGGAACATATTCATGGCAAAATTACTACCTGTCCATATAATTTTAATGAAATGTTCAGAATATTTAAAGGAACATATTGATGGCAAAATCAAAACCTGTTCGTATACCTTCATGAAATATTCAGAGTATTAAACGGATCCTATTTATGGCAAAATCAAGCTGTCGATATACGGTCAATAATTTGTTAAGAATATTAAAAGGAACATTTGGATGGTAAAATCACTACCTGTCCATATACCTTTAACGAAATCACCAGACTATTTAAAAAAAAAAAAAAATATGGCAAAATCATTACCTGTCCATATACCTTTAATGAAATGCTTAGAATAATAAAAAGAACATATTCATGGCAAAATCACTTCTTGTTCATATACCTTTAACGAAAAGCTCTGAATATTAGAGGAATATATTGATGGCAAAATCACAAGCTACCTGTCCGTATACCTTCTTGAAATGTTCAGAATACTAAAAGGAACATAATTATGGCAAAGTCAGTTCCTATCGATATACTTATAATGAAATGTTCTAACAAAATCGCTACCTGTCCATATACCTTTAATAAAATGTTTAAAAACCCTAAAAGGAACATATTGATGGCAAAATCACTTGCTGTTCACAAACCTTTAATAAAATTTTCAGAATATTAAAAGGAACATATTTATGGCAAAATCAATACCTGCCCGTATACTTTTTATGAATTTACAAGAAAATTAAAATGAACATAATGATGGCAAAATCACTACCTCTCCGTATACTTTCATGAAATGTTCAGAATATTAAAAGGAACATACATGTATTTATGGCAAATCACCACCTGCCCATATACCTTTAATGAATTTTACAAGAATATTAAAAGGAACATATTTATGGCAAATCACCACCTGCCCATATACCTTTAAGGAATTTACAAGAATTTTAGCAGGAACATGTTGATGGCAAAATGAATACCTGTCCGTATACTTTTAATGCAATATCTAGATTATTAAAAGGAACATATTGATAGCAAAATCACTACCTGTTCATATACCTTTAATGAAATAATCAGAGTATTAAAAGGCACATATTGATGTCAAAATCGCTACCTGTGCATATACCTTTAATTAAATGTTTAGAATATCAAAAGGAACATATTCATAACAAAATTACTACCTGTTCATATGTTTTCATGAAATGTTCAGAATATCAAAAGGCAGGTATTGATGGCAAAATCGCTACCTGTGCATATACCTTTAATGAAATGCTTAGAATATTAAAAGGAACATATTTATAACAAAATTACTACCTGTTCATACACCTTTAATGAAATATTCAGAATACTAAACGAAACTTATTTATGGAAAAATCACTTGCTGTCCATGAACCTTTAATGAAATGTTTAGAATATTAAAAGGAACCTATTAATAGCAAAATCACTACCTCTTCATATACTTTTAATGAAATTATCAGAATATTAAAAGGAACATATAGATGGCAAAATTACTACCTGTCCATATACCTTTAATGAAATGATCAGAGTATTTAAAGGAAAATATTTATGGCAAAATTACTACCTCTCGATGTACCTTCATGAAATGTTCAGAATATTAAAAGGAGCATACTTATCGCAAAATTACTACCTGTCCGTATACGTTTAGGAAACATTCAGAGTATTGAAAGGAACATATTTATGGCAAAACCTCAACTTCATATATACCTTCATTAAATGTTCCGAAATATTAAAAGGAACATATTTATGGCAAAATCACTACCTGTCCATATACCTTTAATGAAATGCTTAGAATAATAAAGAGAACATATTCATGGCAAAATCACTTCTTGTTCATATACCTTTAACGAAAAGCTCTGAATATTAGAGGAATATATTCATGGCAAAATCACAAGCTACCTGTCCGTATACCTTCTTGAAATGTTCAGAATACTAAAAGGAACATAATTATGGCAAAGTCAGTTCCTATCGATATACTTATAATGAAATGTTCTAACAAAATCGCTACCTGTCCATATACCTTTAATAAAATGTTTAAAAACCCTAAAAGGGACATATTGATGGCAAAATCACTTGCTGTTCACAAACCTTTAATAAAATTTTCAGAATATTAAAAGGAACATATTTATGGCAAAATCAATACCTGCCCGTATACTTTTTATGAATTTACAAGAAAATTAAAATGAACATAATGATGGCAAAATCACTACCTCTCCGTATACTTTCATGAAATGTTCAGAATATTAAAAGGAACATACATGTATTTATGGCAAATCACCACCTGCCCATATACCTTTAATGAATTTTACAAGAATATTAAAAGGAACATATTTATGGCAAATCACCACCTGCCCATATACCTTTAAGGAATTTACAAGAACTTTAGCAGGAACATGTTGATGGCAAAATGAATACCTGTCCGTATACTTTTAATGCAATATCTAGATTATTAAAAGGAACATATTGATGGCAAAATCACTACCTGTTCATATACCTTTAATGAAATAATCAGAGTATTAAAAGGCACATATTGATGGCAAAATCGCTACCTGTGCATATACCTTTAATGAAATGTTTAGAATATCAAAAGGAACATATTCATAACAAAATTACTACCTGTTCATATGTTTTCATGAAATGTTCAGAATATCAAAAGGCACGTATTGATGGCAAAATCGCTACCTGTGCATATACCTTTAATGAAATGCTTAGAATATTAAAAGGAACATGTTTATAACAAAATTACTACCTGTTCATACACCTTTAATGAAATATTCAGAAAACTAAACGAAACATATTTATGGAAAAATCACTTGCTGTCCATGAACCTTTAATGAAATGTTTAGAATATTAATAGGAACCTATTAATAGCAAAATCACTACCTCTTCATATATTTGTAATGAAATTATCAGAATATTAAAAGGAACATATAGATGGCAAAATTACTACCTGTCCATATACCTTTAATGAAATGATCAGAGTATTTAAAGGAAAATATTTATGGCAAAATTACTACCTCTCGATGTACCTTCATGAAATGTTCAGAATATTAAAAGAAACATATTCTAAGCAAAATCACTACCTGTCCGTATACCTTCAGGAAATATTTAGAATATTAAAAGGAATATATTTATGGCAAAATCTCTACCTGTGCATATACGTTCATGAAATGTTTCGAATATTAAAAGGAACATATTCATGGCAAAATCACTTCTTGTTTATATACTTTTAAAGAAATGTTCAGAATATAACAGGAATATATTCATGGCAAAATCATAGGCTACCTGTCCGTATACCTTCATGAAATGTTCAGAATATTAAAAGAAACATATTTAGTGCAAAATCAGTTCCTGTCGATGTACCGTTAATGTAATGTTCAGTTCAACATATTTATGGCAAAATCGTTACTTGGCCATATACCTTTATTGAAATGTTCAGAATACTAAAAGGAACATATTGATGGCAAAATCACTTGCTGTCCATGAACTTTTAATAAAATATTTAGAATATTAAAAGAAACATATTTAGGGCAAAATCAGTTCCTGTCGATGTACCTTTAATGTAATGTTCAGTTCAACATATTTATGGCAAAATCGTTACTTGGCCATATACCTTTATTGAAATGTTCAGAATACTGAAAGGATCATATTGATGGCAAAATCACTTGCTGTCCATGAACTTTTAATAAAATATTTAGAATATTAAAAGAAACATATTTAGGGCAAAATCAGTTCCTGTCGATGTACCTTTAATGTAATGTTCAGTTCAACATATTTATGGCAAAATCGTTACTTGGCCATATACCTTTATAAAAATGTTCAGAATACTGAAAGGATCATATTGATGGCAAAATCGCTACCTGTCCATATAACTTTATTGAAATGTTCAGAATATTATAAGGATCATATTGATGGCAAAATTGCTGCCTGTGCGTATAACTTTAATGAAATGTTCAGAATATCAAAAGGAAGATATTTATAGAAAAATCGCTTGCTGTCCATGAACCTTTAGAGAAATGCTCAGAATATTAAAAGGAATATATTTATGGCAAAATCACTACCCGTTCATATACTTTTAATGAAATGTTCAGAATATTAAAAGCATCATATTGATGGCAAAATCGCTACCTGTGCATATACCTTTAATAAAATGTTTAGAATATTAAATGGAACAAATTTATGGAAAAATTACTTGCTGTCCATGAACTTTTAATGAAATGTTCAGAATGTTAAAAGGAAGCTATTTATAGCAAAATTGCTACCTGTGCATATACCTTTAATGAAATAATCATAATATTAAAAGGAACATTTAGATGGCAAAATCACTACCTGTCCATATACCTTTAATGAAATGATCAGAATATTAAAAGGAAAATATTTATGGCAAAATCACTACCTGTCAATGTATCTTTATGAAATGTTCAGAATATTAAAAGGAACATATTCTTAGCAAAATCACTACCTGTCCGTATACCGTCAATGAAATGTTTAGAATATTATAAGGAACATATTCATTGCAAAATCAATATATGTCTATATCCCTTTAATGAAATAGTTGGAATATTATAAGGAACATATTCATAACAAAATCACTATCTGTCCATATACCTTTAATGAAATTTCTAGAATATTAAAAGGAACACATTGATGGCAAAATCACTACCTGTCCATATACCTTTAATAAAATGTTCAGAATATTAAAAGGATCATATTTATGGCAAAATCAAACTGTCGATATACGCTTAATGAATTGTTCAGAATATTAAAAGGAAAATATTTATGGCAAAATCACTACCTGTCGATGTACCTTTAATAAAATTACCAGAATATTAAAAGGAGCATACTTATCGCAAAATTACTACCTGTCCGTATACGTTTAGGAAACATTCAGAGTATTGAAAGGAACATATTTATGGCAAAACCTCAACTTCATATATACCTTCATTAAATGTTCCGAAATATTAAAAGGAACATATTTATGGCAAAATCACTACCTGTCCTTAAATATAAATTTAATGAAATGCTTAGAATAATGTAAATATCCCTTAAAAAAAAAGGAACATATTCATGGCAAAATCACTTCTTGTTCATATACCTTTAATGAAATGTTCTGAATAGTAAAAGGTAACATATTCATGGCAAAATCAAGCTACCTGTCCATATACCTTCTTGAAATGTTCAGAATACTAAAAGGAACATAATTATGGCAAAAGTCAGTTCTGTCCTATCGATATACTTATAATGAAATGTTCTAATATATTTTGCAAAATCACTACCTGTCCATATACCTTTAATAAAATGTTTAAAAACCCTAAAAGGGACATATTGATGGCAAAATCACTTGCTGTTCATAAACCTTTAATAAAATTTTCAGAATATTAAAAGGAACATATTTATGGCAAAATCAATACCTGTCCATATACTTTTAATGAATTTTCAGAATATTAAAATGAACATATTGATGGCAAAATCACTACCTGTCCGTATACCTTTCATGAAATGTTCAGAATATTAAAAGGAACGTACATGTATTTATGGCAAATCACCACCTGCCCATATACCTTTAATGAATTTTACAAGAATATTAAAAGGAACATATTTATGGCAAATCACCACCTGCCCATATACCTTTAATGAATTTACAAGAACTTTATTAAAAGGAACAAAGGAACATGTTGATGGCAAAATGAATACCTGTCCATATACTTTTAATGCAATATCTAGATTATTAAAAGGAACATATTGATGGCAAAATCACTACCTGTTCATATACCTTTAATGAAATAATCAGAGTATTAAAAGGAACATATTGATGGCAAAATCACTACCTGTCCATATACCTTTAATGAAATGTTTAGAATATTAAAAAGGAACATATTCATAACAAAATTACTACCTGTTCATATGTTTTCATGAAATGTTCAGAATATCAAAAGGAACATATTGATGGCAAAATCACTACCTGTGCATATACCTTTAATGAAATGTTCAGAATATTAAAAGGAACATGTTTATAACAAAATTACTACCTGTTCATACACCTTTAATGAAATATTCAGAAAATTAAACGGAACATATTTATGGAAAAATCACTTGCTGTCCATAACCTTTAATGAAATGTTTAGAATATTAAAAGGAACCTATTAATAGCAAAATCACTACCTCTTCATATATTTTAATGAAATTATCAGAATATTAAAAGGAACATATAGATGGCAAAATTACTACCTGTCCATATACCTTTAATGAAATGTTCAGAGTATTAAAAGGAAAATATTTATGGCAAAATTACTACCTCTCGATGTACCTTCATGAAATGTTCAGAATATTAAAAAGAAACATATTCTATGGCAAAATCACTACCTGTCCGTATACCTTTCATGAAATATTTAGAATATTAAAAGGAATATATTTATGGCAAAAAATCTCTACCTGTGCATATACGTTCATGAAATGTTTAAGAATATTAAAAGGAACATATTCATGGCAAAATCACTTCTTGTTTATATACTTTTAAAGAAATGTTCAGAATATAAAGGAATATATTCATGGCAAAATCATAGGCTACCTGTCCGATATACCTTCATGAAATGTTCAGAATATTAAAAGAAACATATTTAGAAATGGCAAAATCAGTTCCTGTCGATATACCTTTAATGTAAATGTTCAGAATATTCATTTCAACATATTTATGGCAAAATCGTTACTTGGCCATATACCATTTATTGAAATTTCAGAATTTTAAAAGGAACATATTGATGGCAAAATCACTTGCTGTCCATGAACTTTTAATAAAATATTTAGAATATTAAAAGAAACATATTTATGGCAAAATCAGTACCTGTCGATGTACCTTTAATGAAATGTTCAGAATATTAAAAGGAACATATTTATGGCAAAAATCACCACTTGCCCATATACCTTTAATGAAATTTCAAATATTAAAAGGAACATGTTGATGGCAAAATCACTACCTGTCCATAAACTTTTAAAATATTCAGAAATAAAAGAAACATATATCTAAAATAGTTTAAAAGGAATATATTGATGGCAAAATCACTACCTGTTCATATACCTTTAATGAAATGTTCAGAATATTGAAAGGAACATATTTATGGAAAATCGGCAAATCCTTTAATGAAATGTACAGAATATTAAAAGGAACATATTTAGAACAAAATTACTACCTGTTCATATACCTTCATAAAATGTTCAGAATATTAAAGGCATCATATTGATGGCAAAATCGCTACCTGAGCATATACCTTTAATGAAATGTTCAGAATATTAAAGGGAACATGTTTATGGAAAAATCACTTGCTGTCCATGAACTTTTAATAAAATGTTTAGAATATCTAAAGGAACCTATTAATGGAAAAATCACTACCATAATTTTAATGAAATTATCAGAATATTAAAAGGAACATTAGATGGCAAAAATACTACCTGTCCATATACTTTTAATGAAATATCAGAGTATTAAAAGAAAATATTTATGGCAAAATTACTATCGATATACCTTCATGAAATGTTCAGAATAAATTCTTAGCAAAATCACTACCTGTCCATATACCTTTAATGAAATATTTAGAATATTAAAAGGATTATATTTATGGCAAAATCACTACCTGTGCATATACCTTCATGAAATGTTTCAGAATATTCAAAAGGAACATATTCATGGCAAAATCACTACCTGTCCATATACCTTTAATGAAATGTTTAGAATATTAAAGGAATATATTCATGGCAAAATCATAGGCTACCTGTCCATATACTTTTAATGAAATGTTCAGAATACTAAAAGAAACATATTTAGGGCAAAATCACTTCCTGTCGATATACCTTTAATGAAATGTAATGTTGGCAAAATTTCAACATATATTTATGGAAAATCGTTACTTGGTCATATACATTTATTGAAATGTTCAGAATATTAAAAGGAACATATTGATGGCAAAATCACTTGCTGTCCATGAACTTTTAATAAAATATTTAGAATATTAAAAGAAACATATTTATCAGCAAATCAGTACCTGCCCATATACTTTCAATGAATTTACTTGAATATTAAAAGGAATATATTGATTGCAAAATCATTTGCTTTCCATGAACCTTTCATGAAATGTTCAGATTATTAAAAGGATCATATTGATGGCAAAATCGCTACCTGTCCATATAACTTTAATAAAATGTTCAGAATATTAAAAGGATCATATTGATGGCAAAATTGCTACCTGTGCGTATAACTTAATGAAATGTTCAGAATATTAAAAGAAACATTAAAAGGAACATATTCTTAGCAAAATCACTACCTGTCCGTGTACCTTTAGGATATATTTAGAATATTAAAAGGATTATTTTTATGGCAAAATCTCTACCTCTGCATATACCTTCATGAAATGTTTCGAATATTAAAAGGAACATATTCATGGCAAAATCACTTTTTGTTTTATACCTTTAATGAAATATTCTGATTATTACAGGAATATATTCATGGCAAAATCATAGGCTACCTGTCCGTATACCTTCATGAAATGTTCAGAATACTAAAAGAAACATATTTGGGGAAAAATCAGTTCCTGTCGATATACCTTTAATGTAATGTTCAGTTCAACATATTTATGGCAAAATCGTTACTTGGTCGTATACATTTATTGAAATGTTCAGAGAACTAAAAAGATCATATTGATGGCAAAATCACTTGCTGTCCATGAAGCTTAAATGAAATGTTCAAAATATTAAAAGGAACCTATTGATGGCAAATCACTACCTGCCCATATACTTTTAATGAAATTACCAGATTATTAAAGGGAACACTTTTTGATGGCAAAATCACTTGCTGTTCATGAACCTTTCATGAAATGTTCAGAATATTAAAAGGATTATATTGATGACAAAATCTTTACCTGTGCATATACCTTTAATGAAATGTTCAGAATATTAAAAGGAACATATTTATGGAAAAATCACTTGCTGTCCATGAACCTTTAATGAAATGTTCAGAATATTAAAAGGAACCTATTGATGGCAAAATCGCTACCTGTGCATATACCTTTAATAAAATGATCAGAATATTAAAAGGAACATATTTATGGAAAAATCACTTGCTGTCCATGAACCTTTAATGAAATGATCAGAATATTAAAAGGAAAATATAGAAGGCAAAATCACTACCTGTCCATATACCTTTAATGAAATGATCAGAATATTAAAAGGAAAATATAGAAGGCAAAATCACTACCTGTCCATATACCTTTAATGAAATGATCAGAATATTAAAAGGAAAATATAGAAGGCAAAATCACTACCTGTCCATATACCTTTAATGAAATGATCAGAATATTAAAAGGAACATTTTATGGCAAAATCACTACATGTCCATATACCTTGAATGAAATGATCAGAATATTAAAGGAACATTTTATGGCAAAATCACTACATGTCCATATACCTTGAATGAAATGTTCACAAAATTAAAAGGAATATATTTCTGGCAAACATTGTTATGGCAAAATCACTACCTGACCATATAACTTTAAATGTTTGGACCAAAATTGTGTAATTTTTAAAATTATGGGCCTTAAATCTTGAATTTCTTTATCTACAATTTAAAACAAAAACCTTATATTTGAACTAAGCAATTGGGAGGTAAACGTCTTAATAAGATATGTTTTCAAGAGGCTTGTCCCCCCCCCCCTCCTCTCCCCCGCACCCCCAATATACAAAATAATAATAAATGAATTATAATGATGATAAATAAATACAATAAAATGAAATAATCTAGACATGCCCCTGGTGTTATGTTCTGCCATGTTTGCAACTCACATCAGAAACAATGGTCGATCACATTGTACCATGGATCTTTTTGAGCAGGGAATCCGCAAATGGACCCCTTAAAGGAGACAAAAACCCACAGATTTCTTTTATCTATTATGATGCCAACATATATTCTAAACAATATACCCACCTTGGGAAACTTATTCTATTTATTTATATTTATTGTATTTTATTTCAATTAATAAATAATATCTCCTGGGGGCGGCCATCTTGTATGCAAAATGGAAGTAACTTCAAGTGACGTCATCGAATCAGTTCCATTCGCCCGCATGATATGTGTAAACACATCTAGGCCTATGCACCTTTACCGCTACGGTACCACAGTACATTAGTTCAGGAATTGATTTGTGAAAGTTAAGACAATTGTATTAGTATAGCGAGAAAGTTTAAGAAATTGTGTCAGAATGTCAAGCATATGGCTGTACAAATCGTTTTTGGGGGGATTTTCTTGTCAGTATCCCCCGTCGGTAACATTAGGCCTAAACTGATGAAAACTTACGCTAAGCCTACGGTAAAAAAAATTAGCCAGTTCCATAGGCCCACTAGTTGTGCTACTGTATTAAAGAGTTTTAACTTAATAGTTCAAATGGAGGCAAGAAAAATATATATATTATCCTCACGCAAAAACACTATAGTCTTTAAAATAATGCAAATAATCTTTCAAATCAAAACTTAATTGCGCTTCTAAAGCACGTGGAAACCATGAAATCATTCGCTTCTAAAGCACGTGGAAACCGTTATAATCATTCGCTTCTAAAGCACGTGAAAACCGTGAAATCATTCGCTTCTAAAGCACGTGGAAACCGTGAAATCATTCGCACTTAAATCCTAATCGTCGTTGTTCAGTGTTGTCTTTCCGTGAAATATTTCATGGCAACACAAAACCGGAACTGATTCTAAAACGTCACTTCCGGACCTGAAAACCGGCAGTTTCGAAAAATTTTGAACAATATGGCGACCTCCATAGTGCCTCAAACTTTGAATAAAATCAGGAAACTGGTTGATTTTTGAGGGAAACGGTATTGATTTTTGGAATCTTCATACATTTTTACCCAAATAGAACCAAACTTATTCTGTGGGTTTGTCTCTCCTTTAATATAACTTCAAGTTGCCCACTAGCTGACTAGTGAGATTGCCCTGGGGAACGAGTGGCAAAAAGCAAACAATTAATTCTTATATAACATTATAAAAGAGCTAAAAATTAAAACGGCAAGAGGGACTTCAGAAATGCTCGAGAGACGACAAAGATCAATGTTGAGCCTACGCCACTTGTTTCCAAATTATCTATTACCCATGAAACAATTGAAACGACGATTTAATGGGTGCTAAAAGTTCCATCCAAAGCGTAAATCATAAATATATGGTCAAATGTTGATGTTATTTGCTCATTTTGAGGTATAACAAATCTCCAAATATTTGCCACCTTTACAAAACTTACAATTTATGTTTATTATCTTCTACCTGTTCAAGTTATTTTGATACCGTCATTTATGGGAAAATATAATGGAAGGTTTTTATGATTAACGAGTGACGAACGACCTTATACAGTTATACGCTATTTGTTGAGTTTCATTACCAATAAACAAATATTCTTGAGTTTCCGGCCACCCCTTATATATGTGATTAACGGATTCAAGTGAACTGGCATCTGCTCTTTGGCTTTATCCTCAACTTCTGTTGAAAGAACGTGTGAAAGATGTCTTAGGCTTGACAAAACTGGTGTTTTCGGAGAAGGGGGGGGCAGCTGACGTTCCACGTCATACCTGAAGATAGACTACCAATAAAACACCAAATTAATATACACAAGTCTGTCACGGAAAATTTATACAACGGACAACATGGGGATGGGGTGGTGGTGCAGGCTATGGGTGGTGCATGTTAGTGTGGTGGAGGATGGAGGCAGTGAGGTGGGTAGTGCAGGGTTGGGGTCCTGGAGTTTGGGGTAGTGGAGGGTGGGGATAGTGTAGGGTGGCTTAGTGGAAGGTGGGGTATTGGAGTGTGAAGGTAGTGGAGGTAAGGTGTTCTAAACATTGTGATTTTAGCTCAGTGGAACAAAGCAAGATTACAGACAGGTGCACAGCGAAAGGGCGTACTAAATCAGAGACAGTGGCGCTGCGCGGCATCGGGTCTGTTAATTGCTAATAGTTCAAACGTCTGGATATAGTCGAAGATAATGGCAAGTTTAAAAGATTGTTCATTGCCTGCCCGATCTGTAATATGGCCTCTTCGTTACATCCAGGGATGTATAATAAAGTGTTTGTTTTCGTTAAACCGCTGAGTTCAACGCCCTTTACTTAAATGCAGTTTACCGGCGACTCCAAAAAGTAAAGGAAAACACGACTTAAAAATGGCTTTCTTTCGATTTATTCCTATTTTCTTTGGATCCTCAAATCAATAATCTTATGTTTCATAGATTCTTATCATATTTCATGCACAACTAAAGCGTGAAATAGTTTTGATCAGTAATACCATCGGGAGACATAATTATTTACGACCTGATGAATACTGAGTGACACAGCTGCCCTTCCAGCAGTCCAGGTCAGCGACCATAAAATGGCAGATATATCAGCGTGTAAAACCGCAGCATGCCCGGGGACTTAGGTGTGTACGTGCAAGGCGAAGGCGAGCTAACGGGGTTGCAGGGGGTGATAGGTACTCCTGACAGTTCAACTAAAAGTCTCTTGAATGATTATCGTATTTACGCTAGCGTTCGATTTGTCAAATCCATTTAGCAACGAAATGAGCATCTAGGTCACACATTCTCCTCAACGTTCATTCCTGATAGGCAGGGGCGTAACTTAAGAAGGGTGTGGGGGTGAAATTTTTTTCAGGTTATTGCAATTTCAAATATTTTGTCGGGCGCAAAAAAAAAGAGGTCCAGTATTGCAATATTGAAACAAAATTATTTGAAAATTAATACGGTTATACGTTTATGATTTTGTTTCTTCGCTAAAAGACAAAAATACTTTTGAAAATGTTCTGGATAATATCATAGTTTTTGTTACCTTCCAGGCCGTACGAGCACCCTGGCCCCCTCCCTTCTTTTGGCCGTGTACCGATCTTAGTTGGGCAGAAATGTAGAATGTCGGATGCACTTTTATCCTGGTATCAGAGTAAATCTCAGTCATGCCCAGCTCAGCTTGGTATCCGAGTCATGTCTTTCCGACCGTTGACTCGGTACATGATGCTGTCAGCATCATACTTGAGCACTAAGTCGGGCAGATGTGTAAAATGTCGGATGTTCTGTTTAAATGTGAGCTTCATCTCAATCATGTCCGAATCGTAATATCGGTGCCAGTCCACTGATCCGAAGGCCCAATAGTAAGAATGTTCACCAGTCCGAAGGCACGCTAGTCCGAAGGCACGCTAGCCCGAAGGCACGCTAGTCCGAAGGCACGCTGGTCCGAAGGCACGCTGGTCCGAAGGCACGCTAGTCCGAAGGCACGCTAGTCCGAAGGCACGCTAGTCCAAAGGTACACTAGTCCGAAGGCACGCTAGTCCGAAGGCACGCTAGTCCGAAGGCACGCTAGTCCGAAGGCACGCTAGTCCGAAGGCACGCTAGTCCGAAGGCACGCTAGTCCGAAGGCACGCCAGTCCGAAGGCATAATAGTCCGAAGGCATGCCAGTCCGAAGGCACGCCAGTCCGAAGGCACGGTAGCCCGAAGACACGCTAGTCCGAAGGCACGCTAGCCCGAAGGCACGCTAGTCCGAAGGCACACTAGTCCGAAGGCACACTAGTCCGAAGGCACACTAGTCCGATGGCACACTAGTCCGAAGGCGCACTAGTCCGAAGGCGCACTAGTCCGAAGGCACACTAGTCCAAAGGCACACTAGTCCAAAGGCACACTAGTCCGAAGGCACACTAGTCCGAAGGCACAATAGTCCGAAGGCACAATAGTTTAAAGGCACAATAGTCCGAAGACACAATAGTCCGAAGGCACATTAGTCCGAAGGCACAATAGTCCGAAGGCACAATAGTCCGAAGGCACAATAGTCCGAAGGCACAATAGTCCGAAGGCACAATAGTCCGAAGGCACAATAGTCCGAAGGCACAATAGTCCGAAGGCACAATAGTCCGAAGGCACAATAGTCCGAAGGCACAATAGTCCGAAGGCACAATAGTCCGAAGGCACAATAGTCCGAAGGCACAATAGTCCGAAGGCACAGTCCGAAGGCACAATAGTCCGAAGGCACAATAGTCCGAAGGCACAATAGTCGAAGGCACAATAGTCCGAAGGCACAATAGTCCGAAGGCACAATAGTCCGAAGGCACAATAGTCGAAGGCACAATAGTCCGAAGGCACAATAGTCCGAAGGCACAATAGTCCGAAGGCACAATAGTCCGAAGGCACAATAGTCGAAGGCACAATAGTCGAAGGCACAATAGTCCGAAGGCACAATAGTCCGAAGGCACAATAGTCCGAAGGCACAATAGTCCGAAGGCACAATAGTCCGAAGGCACAATAGTCCGAAGGCACAATAGTCCGAAGGCACAATAGTCGAAGGCACAATAGTCCGAAGGCACAATAGTCGAAGGCACAATAGTCGAAGGCACAATAGTCCGAAGGCACAATAGTCCGAAGGCACAATAGTCCGAAGGCACAATAGTCGAAGGCACAATAGTCCGAAGGCACAATAGTCGAAGGCACAATAGTCCGAAGGCACAATAGTCCGAAGGCACAACAGTCCGAAGGCACAACAGTCCGAAGGCACAATAGTCCGAAGGCACAATAGTCCGAAGGCACAATAGTCCGAAGGCACAATAGTCGAAGGCACAATAGTCCGAAGGCACAAAGTCCGAAGGCACAATAGTCCGAAGGCACAATAGTCCGAAGGCACAATAGTCCGAAGGCACAATAGTCCGAAGGCACAATAGTCGAAGGCACAATAGTCCGAAGGCACAATAGTCCGAAGGCACAATAGTCCGAAGGCACAATAGTCCGAAGGCACAATAGTCCGAAGGCACAATAGTCCGAAGGCACAATAGTCCGAAGGCACAATAGTCCGAAGGCACAATAGTCCGAAGGCACAATAGTCCGAAGGCACAATAGTCCGAAGGCACAATAGTCCGAAGGCACAATAGTCGAAGGCACAATAGTCCGAAGGCACAATAGTCCGAAGGCACAATAGTCGAAGGCACAATAGTCCGAAGGCACAATAGTCCAGGCAATAGTCCGAAGGCACAATGGTCGAAGGCACAATAGTCCGAAGGCACAATAGTCCGAAGGCACAATAGTCCGAAGGCACAATAGTCGAAGGCACAAATCGAAGGCACAAGTCCGAAGGCACAATAGTCCGAAGGCACAATAGTCCGAAGGCACAATAGTCGAAGGCACAATAGTCGAAGGCACAATAGTCCGAAGGCACAATAGTCCGAAGGCACAATAGTCCGAAGGCACAATAGTCCGAAGGCACAATAGTCCGAAGGCACAATAGTCCGAAGGCACAATAGTCGAAGGCACAATAGTCGAAGGCACAATAGTCCGAAGGCACAATAGTCCGAAGGCACAATAGTCCGAAGGCACAATAGTCCGAAGGCACAATAGTCCGAAGGCACAATAGTCCGAAGGCACAATAGTCCGAAGGCACAATAGTCCGAAGGCACAATAGTCCGAAGGCACAATAGTCCGAAGGCACAATAGTCCGAAGGCACAATAGTCCGAAGGCACAATAGTCCGAAGGCACATCCGCAGGTATTCCCTAACACGGCGATTTTAATAGGCGTCCCGCGGGCCAAATCTAACCCGCCAGATAATCCACTCTGGCCCGCGAACAATAGTCGTAGCGGGGGAAAAATCTGAATGAGATCGGTAAAAATCCCAAAATACTTGTTTATTTTGAGGGGTTTTCTAGGCAGATCTGCGCACTATAATATCCTGGCTTATCAAGCAAAATGTTACCTTTAGGTCCGTTATAAAATGGGCAGACTCGTGACTTGTCAAAGGAAGGCTGATATGGAAACCGCCGACATCTGGCATAAACCCTTCTTATCGCGCGCTCTCAGATTGTTTGTATTCAGAAATCGTTTTGACGGGTTTGCTTGTCACGTGACGCTGGTTTTGTCATGCGATTGTCCCACGGCCTGAGAATGTTGTGAAATGATGGCCCTTGAACAAATCAATTAAAAATTAATTAAGAACCCTTGCTCTATCCCTAACGCTAACCTTCAGACTAAAAAAAAAGTTACACCCAGCCGAAAGGGAAGGTATCGTAACCATCGGTTTAAGAAACAAGTTACGCCTCTGCCGATAGGGAAAAGTATTCTAACCTTCAGACTAAAAAACAAGTTACGCCCCTGCCAATAGGAGAAGGTATGTGCCTCCTATCAAATTTTTCGGGTGCATCACCCCTGTGGAGGGGACGTAATATCTCGGGAAAGGGTGCCTTTTTTGGAAGAATAAAAAATAAGAAAAAAGATTTTGAAAAATACTGTCTCGTACTTTATGGAAGAAAAGTATGGCCCATGCCACTCACCCACTTTTATTCGGAGACCAAGAATGACCATGGTATAGGTAGAACAAGGTAGATGCAGAGTTGGTTCTTAATTGACGTTTAATAAGATCACTTTTGATTTAATGTACGGGAAGTGGTAGACTTATTTCACCCCTATGACCTGAAGCCGTTCATGACTGCAAGCATGAAGATAAATTTGTCAAATGTTGTTTTCATGAAGCTCATATTTCAACTCAAACTGTCAAATGATCAGTTAGAAGCTTGTGGGCCCCATTACAACGGAAAATTCTATAAAAAAGAAAGGTCATCAGCTATTTCTGTTCCAATTTTACACCGTTTGTCGGCTGTCAAACGACAATATCATTGGGGGCTCTACGTTTGTACGCACATTCCTGTGTTTTTTTTTTTACGGGCCCTTATGAGCTGGGCCCCCTAGATTCCGGACCCGGAGGTAATTTTCTCCATCAAACCCCTCCTCGACGTTACTGTGGATACTCCAAACACAATGGCAGAGGAGTATTACCAGCGCTTACATTCTCTAGAAGAGCTCATTTAACCAGGAAGCTGCCATGATTTAACGCACACCCTCTTTTTCTGCATCTTATGGTCTCATAAGCGACTTCTGACAACAATCATATTCTCTGTTGTGTTCAAAAACCGCGGCACACACTGGAATGAGAGAAAAAAAGAACAAAAAGGGGGTGGATATTCAACGGGGAGGGGAAAGGAATCAACGAAGAGGGGAAATGATTCAACGGGTAGGGAAAAAGATTCAACTGGGAAGGGAAAGGACAGACTGATGACCATCACTGGAAAGAGTCCAACCCAAATGTTCACCACTATCAAAGATGGCGGCAGGATGCATATAATGAACATCATCCTGCTAGGGGTAGATTTTGGCGGAAACGGGATTTGGGTGGGGCCTTTACCCCCAGTTTTACTGGGTAACGTTCTGTGATAAAAGAAATAACAACAGTTACTGAAGTAGTAACTACAAATTGTAGTGCATTCGTACGTTAAGCCCCATCAGCGCGCTATAGGCCTACCTGCCATCCAAATGTACTGCAGTCATTAGAATCAGCACTTTGCACTTCAAATGACATTTCAAGTTTGTCCCTCTGTCACATTTTAAAGCTAAACAATGTAAAAACCTACGAAACTAAATCAAAACTGTACCACAGGATGCAATAAAGAACCATATATCTCGCTCAATCTCAACCCGGTAAAGCTCTAGGTCAATATTTTTGAAACAAACATATCACCATCAAAACCCACGATTTCCTTTAAAATGAAATTAAATTGTTAAAACAAAACAGGCTTTAGGATTAAATCTGATTGTTCGTGCATCTGCAAAAAAATGACTTTAGGTTAACAACATGTGACTGACTCCCGAGCCTCGTTGAACTTAACTTGGAAGGCATAGTAAGGATTTGCCGACCGAAAGTGGGGGGTAAAGTCCAAAGTGGAGAGAGGAGTGAAGGGGGGAGGGGGGATCACACAAAGATGCAAAACAAATCACCATAAAAAAGATACAAATTCTGGAACAGGTGGGGGGGGGGGAGTGCTCCCTTCGTTCCCTTTATGTCCACCCGATAGTCACAACAGACTTTCACACATCTGTACTGTACCCTTTCCTAGAGATGAAGAGAGTAGGGAGGCGGACACAAGGAAGGGTTGCGCAGGAGGTGGAGGGGGAGAGAGGGGGTGGTTGAGCGCATTTTTGCTACAGTAATTGGATTCGATGAAGTTCAACATATGAATAAATAGAAGGTCCCATCATCATGAATTTCGCCAAAAATGCTATTACTCCGTTAAAATTCTTTACGAAGAACGTTTAAAATTTGGTGGGGATTGTTGGTTTATTTACAAGTTACGAAATGAGCCTAACTCCATACGGTATACTCAAATGCATAACAAATCCAGGAATCTCATAGACGGTCTCCCCAGAAAAGACCTACCTCATCACAAAAGTGGCAACATGGAATATAATAGTAAATGAATACGAAAATAATGTATAATGGGGCACGGGGGGCAAAGCCCCGGGAAACCTCGCATTTTCCAAGCTTTAGATGCCCCATAAAGACTCTGAATGTGTGCAATACATAGGCCTAGGCCTTTTAAGTACCAAATTTGCACCTCAATCAATATATGGTACGATCTAATATAACAGCATATATTTTTACAATGATACAAACTACCTCCCCCCCCCCATCCCACCCCCATCCCCGTCTCCCCCTCCCCCCACCTTACCCCACCCACCCCTCCCCTCCCCTCTCTTTCATTAAAAATGGTCAAATTAACCATTTGGGCCAAAACATTTTTTTGACATTTCGGACATCGGAAGTGGAGAAGGGGGAGGGGGCGGGACACACGACCCCCCTGACCCCTTTCCGGCGCCACTGTAAAAAAAATAGTGTTTCCTATTTTAGATAGTTTATCTGATTCCTTATGAAATTTCACGATTCATTATGATCTACACTATAATTTATATAGGGTCACACCTAGCGCGTGTGGACATTTATTCAAATTACCTGATCACTTCTAAACTTGAGTTAAAGATCCAGTGGCGCAACTAGCGGTCTGCGGGCCCATAACAAACATATCGCAGTGTCATTGCTCGGGGAACTTCACATTTCTGTTTTTGCTCGGGGCCCGTGGGGCATACCTTTCCCACCCTATTGTTGCGCCTCTGGTGACTGTATATACACGATTATGAATGTCATAAATCATGGTAATCAGGATTGATTAAACCAACAAGAATTAAAATTCGGATCTGCGCAAGCGCTTGAGTGGAATGAAAGGATTAGTTAAGTAGTCAAGCATGTCCATCTTCCAGGAAAGAGAGTGTTTAAAATTATTATTCATTTAAGGAGATATTCAAGTTTAAAGCTCTGTCTGATCTGTGTAGAAATGACTGGTGTAGTAAGTCCACGTAAAAAGTCGGTGTTTTCGTCCTCACATACTCAACAGCTTACCAATTGCTTATGTATTTTAAAGAAAGTTTATTAAAAAAATTCACTATTTACATTATCATTCCTCGAAATTTCTTCAGGTGGTATATTATATATACCGTTCATAGATTAAGTTTTACTACTTTCAAGACATATCCAATGGTTTTAAGCCACACAATGGAAGAACAAAATATGATAGAATACCCAAAGACTTTGAGGAATCTGAGGCTATGCATCACAACTCAGTCTGATTTCAGTCGTTTCTAAACAAATGATACCAAACTTTAAACTTAGACATCTCCTTAAACGGAATAAGAGTTTTCAATGTTTTTTTCACCATTTGTTTCTTTTGGAAGTCCTCTTTTATATGAAATAGATTTGTTTGACCTCTGAACTAAACCTTTAAGGTGGTTCCCGAATTTTAAAAGACAACACTAGATAGCTAGTTCAGTGATTAAGCAATTTTATCTGATAGACAAGTGGACTTACAAGAAACTAAATGGTGAAGAAGCTACTTGCATATGTCATTCCGTTAAGGATATATTCCAATATTAAGTTATATTTCATATATGTTTAAACGAATAAATTCGGACTAAATGTGACGTCACATCCGTACATTCCTCAAAGTCTCGTATTCGTATTCTACTTTATTTGCCTTAATATTTAGTTGGTTAGAAATGATTGAATTTGTACGGAAAGTAATAAAACAAAATCTAATAAAGTAATTAAATTAAACCCCTGAAGAACATTTGAAGAAAATGTATTGAATAAGTAAAACAGTTAATCTAAAAAAGTTTCTTTAAAACACAATTCCAAGTTAAGTGCGTGAGGATGAGTCATTTCTACACAGATGAGACAGAACTTTAAACATGAATATTTTGAACGGAAAAATGTTTTAAAGTACTTTATTCACCACTTTGTTTCTATGAAAGGTTTCCTTTTTTATAAGATTTTTTTCATTCAGCGTATGCGTTTTTCATATTCGTAATCCCAGTAACTTGGCTTACACCTATTGGCTTGCATCTATTTACGTGTATCTATCGGCTTGCATCTATTGGCTTCCATCTCTACTGGCTTGCATCTCTATTGGCTTGCATCTATTAGCTGACATCTATTGGCTGGCATCTATTGGCTGGCATATATTGGCTTGCATTTATATTGGCTTGCATCTATTAGCTGGCATCTATTGGCTTGCATTTAATGGCTGGCATCTATTGGCTTGCATTTCTTGGCTTGCATATATTGGTGCAACATCTAATTGCTTGCCTCTATTGGCTTGCATCTATCGCTTGCATCTATTGGCTTGTATATATTGGTTTGTATCTATTGCTTGTATCTATTGGTTTGTATCTATTGGCTTGCATCTATTGGTTTGTATCTATTGGCTTGCATCTAGTGGTTTGTATCTATTGGTTTGCATCTATTGGCTTGTATCTATTGGCATGTATCTGTTGGCTTGCATCAATTGGTGCAACATCTAATGGTGCAACATCTCTTGATGCAACATCTATTGGTGCAACGTCTATTGGTGCAACATCCCTTGGTGCATCATCTATTTGTGCAACATCAATTGGCTTACATCTATTGGTGTAACATCTGTTGGTGCAACATTTATTGGTGCAACATCTATGGGTGCAACATGTTTTGGTGCAACATCTATGGGTGCAACATATATTGGCGCAACATTTATTGGTTCAACATGTATTGGTGCAACATCTATTGGGGCAACATCTATTGGTGCAACATCAATTGGTGCAATATATATTTGCTTGTATCTTTTGATGCAACATCCATTGGTGCAACATCAAGTGGCTTGCATCTCTAGATGCAACATCAATTGGTGCAACATGTATTGGTTCAACATATATTGGTGCAACATATATTGGTGCAACATCTCTTAAGGCAACATCTTTTAGCACAACTTCTATTGGTGCAACATCTATTGGGGCAACATCTCTTGATGCAACATCAAGTGGTGCAATATCTATTTGCAAGTATCTCTTGATGCAACATCTATTGGTGCAACGTCAATTGGCTTGCATCTCTTGATGCAGCATCTTTTGGTGCAGCATGTATTGGTTCAACATATATTGGTGCAACATCAACTGGCTTGCATCTCTTGATGCAACATCAATTGGTGCAATATCTATTTGCATGTATATCTTGATGCAACATCTATTAGTTCAACGTCAATTGGCTTGCATCTCTTGATGCAGCATCTATTGGTGCAACATGTATTGGTTCAACATATATTGGTGCAACATCAACTGGCTTGCATCTCTTGATGCAACATCAATTGGTGCAATATCTATTTGCATGTATATCTTGATGCAACATCTATTAGTGCAACGTCAATTGGCTTGCATCTCTTGATGCAGCATCTATTGGTGCAACATGTATTGGTTCAACATCTATTGGTGCAACATCAACTGGCTTGCATCTGTTGATGCAACATCAATTGGTGCAATATCTATTTGCATGTATCTCTTGATGCAACATCTATTAGTGCAACGTCAAGTGGCTTGCATCTCTTAATGCAGCATCTATTGGTGCAACATGTATTGGTTCAACATATATTGGTGCAACATATATTGGTGCAACATCTCTTAAGGCAACATCTATTAGCACAACTTCTATTGGTGCAACATCTATTAGTGCAACATCTATTAATGCAACATTTATTGGCTTGCAACTTTTGATGCAACATCTATTGGTGCATCATCAATTGGCTTGTATCTCTTGATGCAAAATTTATTGGTTCAACATCTATTAGTGCAACATCTATTGGTGCAACATCTGTTGCTGCAGCATATATTGGCGCAACGTCTAATAGTTTAAGATCTCTCTCTCTCTCTTTCTCTCTGTCTGTCTCTCTTTCTCTTTGTCTGTCTGTCTGTCTGTCTGTCTGTCTGTCTGTCTGTCTGTCTGTCTGCCTGTCTCTCTCTCTCTGTCTGTTTGTTTCTCTCTCTCTCTCTCTCTTTCTCTGTGTCTTTCGACCTCTTTCTCTCTCTCTCTTGATCGACCGACCTCGATCGACTGACCTCGATCGACCGACCTCGATCGACCGACCTCGATCGACCGACCTCGATCGACCGACCTGGAACGACCGACCTCGATCGACCGACCTCGATCGACCGACCTCGATCGACCGACCTCGATCGACCGACCTCGATCGACCGACCTCGATCGACCGACCTCGATCGACCGACCTCGATCGACCGACCACGATCGACCGACATCGATCGACCGACCTCGATCGACCGACCTCAATCGACCGACCTCGTTCGACCGACCTGGATTAACCGACCTCGATCGACCGACCTCGATCGACCGACCTCGATCAACCGACATCGATCGACCGACCTCGATCGACCTCAATCGATCGACCGACCTCGATCGACCTACATCGATCGACCGACCTCGTTCGACCAACCTCGATCGACCGACCTCGATCAACTGACCTCAATCGACCGACCTCGATCGACCGACCGTGATCGATCAACCTCTCGATCGATCGATTGATCGACCTCTCAATCGATCGACCTCTCAATTGATCGACCTCTCAATCGATGGATTGATCGACCTCTCAATCAATCGACCTCTCTCGATCGATCAACCTCTCTCTATTGGTCGATCAACCTCTCTCGATTAGTCGACCTCATGATCGATCGACCCTCTCGATCGATCGACCTTTCTTTTTCGATATATGGACCTCTCTCGATCGATCGAGCGACCCCTCTCGATCGATCAATCGGCTGCTATCGATCGATTGATCGACTCTCTCTCTCTCTCGATCGATCGATCGACTTCTCTCGATCGATCGATCGACCTCTCTCGATCGATTGATCGACCTCTCTCGATCGATCGGTCGACCTCTCTCGATCAATTGATCGACCTCTCTTGATCGATTGATTGACCTCTCTCGATTGATCGATGGTTCGATCGCCCTCTCTCGATCAATCAATCGATTGACCTCTTTCGATCAATCTAGTAAGGTCGATTGATTAATCAAATGACCTCTATCGATCGATTGATCAATCGACCTCTTTTGATCAATCGATCGACCTCACTAGATCGATCGATTGACCTCTCTCGATCGATCGATCGATCGACCTCCATCGATCGACCTCCCTCGATCGACCGACATCGATCGACCGACATCGATCGACCGACATCGATCGACCGACATCGATCGACCTCCCTCAATCGACCGACCTTGACCGACCGACCGACCGACCTCGACCGATCGACCTCGATCGACCGACCTTGACCGATTGACCTCTCTCGATCGATCGATTGATCGACCTCTCAATCGATCGACCGATCGACCTCTCTCGGTCGATTGATTGACCTCTCTCTATTGATCGATCAAACTCTCTCGATCAGTCGACCTCTCGATTGATCGATCGACTTCCATCGATCGACTTTCCTCGATCGACCTACCTCAATCGACCTCCCCCGACCGACCGACCTCGATCGATCGATCGACCCCTCTCTATTGATCGACCAGCCTCTCTCGATCAGTCGACCTCTCGATTGATCGATCGACCTCTCAGTTGATCGACCTCTCAATCGATCGATTGATCGACCTCTCAATCAATCGACCGATCGACCTCTCTCGATCGATCAACCTATCTCTCTATTGATCGATCAACCTCTCTCGATTAGTCGACCTCATGATCGATCGACCCTCTCGATCGATCGACCTTTCTTTTTCGATATATGGACCTCTCTCGATTGATCGAGCGACCCCTTTTGATCGATCGATCGGCTGCTATCAATCAATTCATCGACCTCTCTCTCTCTTGATTGATCGATCAACCTCTCTCGATTAGTCGACCTCATGATCGATCGATCGACCCTCTCGATCGATCGACCTTTCTTTTTTCAAAATATGGACCCCTATCGATCGATCGAGCGACCCTTCTTGATCGATCAATCGATCGATTGACCGCTATCGATCGATTGATCTACCTCTGTCTCTCTCGATCGATCGACCTTGACCGATCGATCGATCGACCTTGACCGATCGATCGATCGACCTTGACCGATCGATCGACCTCTCTCAATCGATCGATTGACCTCTCTCGATTGATTGATCGATCGATCGCTCTCTCTCTCGATCAATCGATCGATTGACCTCTCTTGATCAATATATTAAGGTCGATTAAATAATCAATTGACCTTTATCGATCGATTGACCAATCGACCTCTTTTGATCCACTGATCGACCTCACTAGATCGATCGATTGACCTCTTTCGATCGATTGATCGACCTTCCTCGATCGACCTCCCTCGATCGACCTCCCTCAATCGATCGACCCCTCTCTATTGATCGATCAACCTCTCTGGATCAGTCGACCTCTCGATCGACCTCCCTTGATTGACCTCCCTCGATTGACCTTCCTCGATCGACCTCATGATCGACCTTCCTCGACCGACCGACCTCGACCGACCGACCTGGACCGATCGACCGACCTCGATCGATCAATCGACCTCTCTCTATTAATCGATCAACCTCTCTCGATTAGTCGACCTCTCGATCGATCGATCGACCTATCTCGATCGATTAATCGACCTTTCTTTCTCGATCGATGGACCTCTCTCGATCGATCGATCGACCCCTTTCGATCGATCGATCGATCGATCGACCCCTCTCGATCGATCGATCGACCCTATTGATCGATCGATCGACCTTTCTCGATCGATCGATCGATCGATCGACCTCTTTCAATCGATCTATCGATCGATCGATCGACATCGATCCATCGATTGCCCTCTCGCGATCAATCGATCAATTGACCTCTCTCAATCGATCTAGTGTGGTCGATTGATCAATCGATCAACCTCTATCGATCGATTGATCGATCGACCTCACTAGATCGATAGATCGATTGACTTCTCTCGATCGATTAAATGACCTCTCTCGATCGATCTATCGACCTCTCTCGATCGATCGACCTCTCTCGATCGATCGACCTCTCTCGACTGTAACTTTCCTTTGGCAAGCATGCATCGGACACGTGAAAACAAGAGAAGGAAGATCATTTGAACTATTTTATATCTAAAATGAATATATTTCATTTTTACTTCAAGTCAAGAAAGGCAATTGGGTCGTGATACTCTATAACCCTAAAATACGTCTTTTACAGGTAACTCGATGGCATTGATAGTTTACTATTTTCCTAATAAGGGATGCGGTTGCTACCTAATCGACAATAAAAGGTGCGGAGAAACAACAGTACTTAGGCACCTATAAACCAAATGTGTTGAGGGGCGTTGCAGTACTTAAGTACCTATGTACCAGATGTGTTGGGGGGCGTTGCAGCACTTAGGCACCTACGTACCAGATGTGTTGAGGGGCGTTGCAGTACTTAGGCACCTATGAACCAGATGTGTTGAGGGGCGTTGCAGTACTTAGGCACCTATGAACCAGATGTGTTGAGGGGCGTTGCAGTACTTAGGCACCTATGTACCAGATGTGTTGATCCTTTTTGGGGCGTTGCAGTATCCATTTTAGGCACCTATGAACCAGATGTGTTGAGGGCGTTGCAGTACGGGAGAAAGGTGGTGGGCACCTATGGTGGGACCAGATGTGTTGAGGGCATAGGGTGGGACTGCATGGGATGGGACAGGGGAGAGGAGGTGGAACAGGAGAGGTGGTGGGACATGGGGTGAAACGGCAGAGAGGTGGTGGGACATGGGGTGGGACGGGAGAGAGGAGGTGGACATGGGGGTGGGACGGCCGGGAGAGAGGTGGTGGACAGGGGTGGAACAGCAGAGAGGTGGTGGGACGCCTTGGGGGAGAGAGGTGGTGGGACATGGGGTGGGACAGGAGAGTTGGTGGGACATGGGCGGCTGGGACTGGAGAGATGGTGGGACATGGGTGGGCAAGATGTACAAGAGGAGGTGGGACATGGGCTGGGACGTGAGAGAGGTGGTGGGACATGGGGTGGGAATGGGGTGGGACGGGAGAGAGGTGGTGGGGGACACATGGAGGGAGGGTGGGACATGGGGTGGGAGGAGAGACATGGGGTGGGAGGAGAGAGGAGGTTGTGGAAGGAGAGGTATCACGACCATAATTTTCCTCCACAGTTTGTCGAGGGAACAATATTCTTAATTGCTATGTTTTTCAGTTCTGTCCCCGGGCATTACTTATGCAACCCAAGATGGAATCAACAAATATTTGGTTGGAAACATATGTGTCATGCATGCTTACTAGTTGCCGACATAAGTGCGACAAATTCCATATTGCCTCAGGCATGCCCATGCCTAACATGTGCATGTGGCATGTGGATTATGCACATAATTGTTGACTGTATGGGAAACAATGATAGAAATACATGCACGTTTGTGGATTGCCCATACGATTGCCTATACGATATCTACAGAAAGTCAAACCTTAAAAACACCTGCATTATTCCTGTTTTAAAAGGTTTTCGGAATTGTACACGACACTTAATAAAGTACATCTTGCACACGACACCCTAATAAAGTACATCTTCCTCAAGTGATGGTTCGAAGGTGTTCGAAAGGTGAACTTGTTGATCGAAAGAATCCAAATTAAGTGAGCAGAGCAGTCAGTATCCTGCTAAAGTTAGCTCTGTGAGCTATTGGCAGCCAGATTTGAGTTCCCGAGATTTAGCTATTAGAAATCTGGCGTATGGACCATGGACGCTTATGTTGCTACGAACTCATGCTCGTGGGAGCTTTGACTTTGCCTGCAACACGAGTATTCACCTACACATTTGGTTGAGGACCTGACAAAATCTTCCATTTTATATCTAAATTTCTTTAATTAGATCCCAGAGAAATCTGACAACCATAAGTTAGCACCCGTAAAACCTGACAACCCTCTTGTGAGCCGATGGTTTACTTCATGCGAAAATTGAAGAAGGCTCGGAAAGATATTTGAGCTCCTCATTTTCACCATTATAAAAAAACCGAGATTTACCACCATTGTGAAAAATCGAGATTTACCACCATCATGAAAAAACCGGGATTTACCACCATCATTAAAAACCGAAATTTACCACCATTATGAAAAACGAAAAGTACCACCATTATGAAAAACTGAGATTTACAAACATTATGAAAAACCGAGATTTACCACCATTATGAAAAACCGAGATTTACCACCATTATGAAAAACCGAGAATTACCACCATTATGAAAAAACGAGAAGTACCACCATTATGAAAAACTGAGATTTACCACCATTATGAAAAACTAAGATGTAACACCAGTATGAAAAACCGAGATTTACCACTACTATAAAAAAACGAAGTACCACCTTTATGAAAAATTGAGATTTACCACCATTATGAAAAACAATTATAGCCGTTTTAACAGGAACACAACAAATCATTTTCAAAGTTTTAACATCTGGTTTTGGAGAGTATAAACCGCAGTGCCGTCGAAAGCGGTGGTGGGGGGGAACTGGGGGCTTTAGCCCCCAATAATTTGCAGATCTGTAATACAAATTGGAGCCGTATTTTCGCTTATCGTCATTGCAAATAAGAAAATTAATAATACTGCCCCCTTCCCCCCCCTCCCTCCCCCTTTCCCTCTCTCCCAGGCAACTGCACACCGTACATCACTAAAGACTTCAGACCGAGAGTTAATCGGGCCCGTTGCTTTTATCGCAAAATGCGTACCGTTAATCGGTCATTATTGTCCACTTAAATTGTGAATTTTTTTGCCAAACGTACGCAAAAGCGTTTTGTACGTTGCGCTGGCCATGGGTTTCATCGCTGTTAAAAGTTAATTGAAATACTCTCATTCAGGGGCGGATTTAAAGGGGGCCGAGGGCCATGGCCCCCGATATTTTTACAATAATACTAATTCTCAGTCACGGTTTATGTAAATGTTCAATTTTCGGGAAATTTCATTCAATGTTTGGGAAATCTCTTTGAGAAAATTTTTATATTTTCGTCACCCAGTCACAGTTCAATATTCAGAAAATCTCCTATTGTGTAACTTTTTTTCGATTTTCGATAAATGTTCTTCAATTGAGTTTTTTTCATTTTGGGGCAAGTTTTCTTCGATTTTTGGTACATATTCTTCAATTTTTGGAAAATTTTCAACAATGTTTGGGAAATCACTTTCCATCTTTAAGAAATTTTCCTCCTTTTTGTGCAATTCTTGCAAAACGTTCTTCATTTGGGGGCAAATTTTTCTTCGCTTTTCGGTAATTTTCTTAACTTCGGACCATTCTTTTTCAATTTTCAAGAAATTTCTCTTATTACCGGTATCGAAAAAAAATTGCCAAAATTCGGAAAGTTTTCTTCAATTTTCGGGAAATTTCTTTCAACGTGTGGAAAATGTTGGCAAATCTTACCAAATTTTTCTATTTTACCTCCTAATCGGACAGGAAGCATTTCTCGCTTCCTACGTCTCTGCCCCCTCCTCTCAAACAACCTATCAATAATTGGCCCACCAGTGAAAAATTCTTTAAAAAACCCTGTCTGTCTGTTTCACTGTACACCTCCAAATTTAAGTGAGATTTGTAAACATCCAAAATGATTTAAATGCACCAGCTTCCGGTTACATCCTTACCGTGGTTTTGCCTCTGGACCCTACCAGGGGCCTTCATGCAGACCCCTTGTTCCCACGCCGAAAATATCGCGCTTTTGCGCTCGGATAGCGCTAACGCGCTATAAACTTTCACCAAATTCTAATTCAGTCCCCACATTATCAAATACCTTCCGACGGCACTGAGCCGATAAAATGATTAGTTTATGTTGATAACCAAACGATAATATTCAGCCCACTGGAACCTAGCGACTTATCCATGTAGGATTGATGTGTACAATGACATCCGGATGATGGTAATGTGCGATGTAAAATGCGTATTAAAAACTCATGCACTTCACAATCGCATGGCTGGGGTCACCAATATATAATGTTATGTAATGGCAAAAACAGTCAAATAAATCAGCAAAACAAAGGCATATCAATGACTGTTGATTTGCGAGAAAAGTACAGTCGAGATCATTGATACAACGAAGGTTGCTACAGTCGAGTTCATTCATACAAGGAAGGTTGCTTCAGTCAAGTTCATTCATACGACGAAGGTTGCTTCAGTCAAGTTCATTCATACGACGAAGGTTGCTTCAGTCGAGTTCACTCATACGACGAAGGTTGCTTCAGTCGAGTTCACTCATACGACGAAGGTTGCTACAGTCGAGTTCACTCATACGACGAAGGTTGCTTTAGTCAAGTTCACTCATACGACGAAGGTTGCTTTAGTCGAGTTCACTTATACGACAAAGGTTGCTTCAGTCGAATTCACTCATACGACAAAGTTTGCTTTAGTCGAGTTCACTCATACGACGAAGGTTGCTTCAGTCGAGTTCACTCATACGACGAAGCTTGCTACAGTCGAGTTCACTCATACGACGAAGGTTGCTTCAGTCGAGTTCACTCATACGACGAAGGTTGCTACAGTCGAGTTCACTCATACGACGAATGTTGCTTTAGTCAAGTTCACTCATACGACGAAGGTTGCTTCAGTCGAGCTCACTCATACGACGAAGGTTGCTACAGTCGAGTTCACTCATACGACGAAGGCTGCTTTAGTCAAGTTCACTCATACAACGAAGGTTGCTTTAGTCGAATTCACTCATACGACAAAGTTTGCTTTAGTCGAGTTCACTCATACGACGAAGGTTGCTACAGTCGAGTTCACTCATACGACGAAGGCTGCTTTAGTCAAGATCACTCATAAAACGAAGGTTGCTTTAGTCGAATTCACTCATACGACAAAGTTTGCTTTAGTCGAGCTCACTCATACGACGAAGGTTGCTTCAGTCGAGTTCACTCATACGACGAAGGTTGCTTCAGTCGAGTTCACTCATACGACGAAGGTTGCTACAGTCGAGTTCACTCATACGACGAAGGTTGCTTTAGTCGAGTTCACTCATACGACGAAGGTTGCTTGAGTCGAATTCACTCATACGACAAAGTTTGCTTTAGTCGAGTTCACTCATACGACGAAGGTTGCTTTAGTTTAGTTCATTCATACAACAAAGATTGCTTACTTCTGTTATATCATGCATGTATAGGGTCGAGAATTTTTTAAATATATTACGACCCATTTATCCACCTACATGCGCCCTCTAAGATTTCAAGTACTTTATGAAAGCAAGTGTATTGAGCATACCTGTTTTTGTGTTGAATTTGAGATTCACAGCAAACCCTTAATTTCGTACATGCCAAACAGTCCGGGAGATCTCCCAAACTGCCAAAGGAAGTTTCAGATGATTATTTGGTATGAGACAAAACGAAATTTAATTTGCCAATCAGAAACGTTGAATTGTAGTGTTTTCCACATTAGTACTAGAACTAGCCTCTATTTAATAGTGTAGGTCCTTGAATAGTTTTGTGTTTAGCTTTACTACAATTTTAGAACCAATGTTTTTTTTAGCATCCTAATACCCTGAGCTATAAAGCTGGGGTTGGTGCCATGTTTTCGATAACTTCTATGGTCGCCATTTTAAATTTAAAAAGGCCGTTATAATTTTAAATATTTCACTTTATATCTCTGTTTGAAAACCACAAAATAGCTTTTTTTGCTTTGAATTGTTCAATGTTAAGTGTAAAGAGGTCCTTCATATTAATTTGAGGTATTTACAATTTAAAAACTACTCCTCCTTGGCCACTCTGTTTCATATCCAAAAAGGTCGCCATTTTGTTTCTTGAAATTTGTATGGTAAGCGTATATAAACCATAAAAATTTGATTAGTTTCGTTTTTGTTTTTGTTCAGCTGCGGGACATCTTCATGTCTTAACACAGCAACATACGTTTAAATAGCCCCTTCCGCAGCCATTTTGGATTTCAAAATGGCTGCCATTTTAGTACAATTTGTTGTCATATTCCAACAAAGGAAGCAAGGAATCAAATGTTTATGAGACCAAATAACACACCTTTTGCCTTCATAATATTCCAAAGACAGAAAATAGCAATTGAATAATACGTACTACATAATATGTCTTAAAAGATCAAATTAATAAGAAATAAAGTCATTTATTGTAGAAACTTTTAATTCTATACACGTATGATCAGGGTTGTCGAGAGGAATTGCGGGGCCTGGGAATAACTGAGAATCCAGGCCCTCATATAATGTGTACGAACCCTTATTACCCCCATATAATGTATGCGATGCCTTATGACCCGGGCCCCATAGAACACCGAACCCGGTAGATTTCTCCCCGGTTCACCCCCCTTCCTTCGCCTTCCCCTCCTACCCCCTCCCTCCCTCCCCTCCGAATATTGGCGGCACTGCGTATGATGCAGGTCACATAATGGTAAATAAATAGTGCAAAGGCAAAATAGGGCAAGAATCAATTTATATCAATAAGGGACAGAAAAAATAGTACAAAAATAATATACATTATGCATAAACACATATACCTCCCACACATTGACCCAAACCCACATGCGCCCCGACTCAGGTTAATGTATACAAAAGATATAAAAAAAAGTACAGATGTTCTGTACAATGAACAAGTAATTTTGAATATTTTGTGAACCCTGCCTCCTTCAGTGAAGAAATACACTCAATGTCTGTTTGACACATAGAAATACTGTTAGCAATGATATTTGTTTGATACAAAGAGACACACTGAAACTAATAATGCATATATAATATAGATCAACGTAATTCAACAATAATCATGAAGGCATATGTCTTGAAACATGTAAAGCATGGATTTAAAGAATGTTATGCTGAACACTTGTTTGATAGTCAAAACCATCGGTTTGCATATAACACAAGTTCACATTCCCCGCCCTTTAATCCTCTTCATCAGTCTTCCCCTCGTTCAGGATCTCGAATAACAGTATTGGTATACTCCTGATCAGCTTCAGTGGTGCGTATTTCTGTGCATGTAAGATTGTTTTGTTTACAAATGCATCTTCTGTAACATTTGCTGATTCCAAAACCACATCAAACCAACTCAATGATATGATTACATGATGTGCACTGTCTTTCCTGCTGCGCATATTTCTGGCGCATCTAACATCATGAGTGTATCAGCCCCCTCTTGTGAGCCGACGCCTGCTGTCTGTTAGCAATCCTCTGGTGGGCTTCCCATTTTCCCTCCTGACGTTTATCTCCCTATGATAATCCACTTGCGCTGTCAGGCTCTCAAAATAAAGGTACTGCTGGACAGGTAGAACTACAAGCCACACATTTTTTGTTTGCTATATTGCTGATGATAGCCAGGTCAATTTCATTGACCACAAAGATGTGGTTTCAAATCACGAATTCACACCAATCAATCCCACACTTGATGAATAATGGTGGCTTTTTTATTCCTTGTGTTGGCAGGAGTGGCCTAATCCATGTCCTTGAAAGTTTGGCAGCTCAGGGAAAATGTGAGCTTGATAGGGGAGTAACATCTGTGCATAACGACAACACCTATCTAGTCATTGATGGCATGTCAGTGGTTCATGAAATAATGTCTTCAATGTCACCCAAATCCAGCAAAGAGCTGGGCGATGCTTTTGTATAAAACAATAGAAACCAGGTGCAAGAACTATTTAAGTTTCGTTTAATCTTTTGATAATTATGTTAGAGAGAACTACATCAAAGACATCACAAAACGTCACCAATCAGGGCTCTCCCAAACAGTATTTAGTTTTAATGCTGTAGACACAACACCTATTAAAGACTCAAAGGTGTTCCTAATAATCAAACCAAAGATTCGCTCATACCCGTTGTTACAGTGACAAGACTAAATGTTCAAAGCAACAGCAGAACAGGAAGGGTTGCCAACCGACAACAGGCGTCAGCTCACAAGAGGAGGCTGCTACACTTATGATGTTACATGCGGCCAGCGCCGTCGAGAGCCAGTGCGGGCCCCGGGGACAAATATTTTGCCTGGCTCCTCCATTTTGGTAGCGTTGGTCAAAAATTATCAAATTTTAACATATGCAATGGCATACTGTTCATTTTGGCTTTCTTCTGCCTCATTAGCTTCCTTTTTAGCACTGTATTCTTTTTGAAATCCTAGATTTGTAAGGGTTTTGGTCGATTTTTTCCTTCCTTTTTCCTGGAAGCCCTTTCTTTTCTCTTTTGAGCTCCTGATTTATGTTGATACTCCATAATCATTCCTCTCTCTGATGAAACGTATCTTATTCTTATAAAGTTATGATTGTGAATACCATAAGTTTGTGAATAAGCTATAGAGCTGAGTATCGTGACTTAAATGCATGCACGCGCGTATTTAGGCGAATTTAAAAAAGTCAGTATAGCTGCATGGGAATATAGGAAACATGCCGAGAATGTATTGCAAATTACTTTCTCTCAACGTAAGAAACTTTACGATTACTCATCAGAATTTTTGTTGAGAATTTGTTTTCTAACTGATTTTTTGGCAGAAATGTGGATAATGGAAAGACAGACACAAATCAAATAATCACTACGTGATCTATCTTACTCATTACAGTTACAGTAGCGGCAAAAAATGTCTTAAATGTCCTCCTTTTCCTTCTCGACGGCGCTGCATACAGCAGAAATACGTACAACAGGAAAGACTGCACATCATGACCTAGGACACAGATGTGTTTAGTTCTTGCTCTGCACAGATTCTCCATTCTTGGTCAACAAACTACAATGGTAATGGGAACTGATGGTCGTCAAAAAAGAATCGTGTTGAAACCAATCTATAACAAACTTAGACAATCAAAAGCTGCTGCTCTTCCTGGTTTCCACCTTAACAGGTTGCGATACACGTAGACATTAGACGAGGTAAAGGCAACAAGACTGCCTTCAAGGTTTTCACTGAAGCATCACTGCATTAACCAACTTGGAATTAATGATAAACCATCTGCTAGTGTTATTTCCGGGCATGCCGGGTGAAGAGTTTCTGTGCCAGTTGTTATCTACCAAATCTGACATAGCCAAATCAGTCGGCCAATCCGCTAAGCAGAGTATTGAAAAGATCACTCCAACCTCTGGTACTTGGCAAGCTTAGACAGCAACATATTCTCAGAACTCACATGCAATCAACTTTGATTAACCACAGCTCGAAAACTATGGGTAATTTTTTCTTCAAAAGTCAAAAACTGATCTGCTCAGATTGTAATACTCTTCTTAAACAATATATAAATTTCTACATGTCCATAGACAGGATTTGTTATATAACATTTCTACATGTCCATAGACAGGATTTGTTATATAACATTTCTACATGTCCATAGGCAGAATTTGGTATCTACATGTCCATAGACAGGATTTGTTATATAAGATTTCTACATGTCCACAGACAGGATTTGTTATATAACATTTCTACATGTCCATAGACATGACTTATTATCATGTCCATAGAGAGAATTTGTTATATAACATTTTACATGTTCATACAGGATTTGCCGCGTTAGCGGCGTGGGGTTTGGTGGGAGTCCATGGTGCGAAGCCTATGTAACTTTTAAATTGTCAAAAGTGTGGGATGTATACCCCCCCTCCCCTCCCCACCTACCCCCTTGATCTACTCAATGGTGGCCGAGTTGTGGGGATTTTAATAATTATTGAAAGACTAAGCTCCTATCTATAACCGCGGATGTAAGTCACTGCGCTGTGTTCGTACATCATTGGTTCCATTTTGATACAGAAGAGCTACAACAGCATCATTGTCCTTTTCTCTGATTACTTCAGGAATTATAGCACAAAGTTTCTAATGTGCTCTGAAACGACAGTCAAGTGGTATGACAACTGTTCTCTTTCAGTATTGGGAGATAGATTCTGATAGATGATTGTTCCTGTTTTGTCTGTTTGTTGTCTTCCACAAAGTCACAGCCGTTTTTCTGTTGCTCCAACTTACTCGGAAAGATGTAATATCTTCTTATAAAGGTGTTTAAACCAGGTGTCCATTTCAAGACGAATATCCTTGTATGAAGTGGTGACAAGTTCGATTTTTTTAATCCGAGGTAAACTTCCATAAGTCTTCCTTGCAGGGCACTTACGTGAGGACATATTGGTTCAAGCATTTCTTTCGCACACATGAAACTAACAATATGTGCATAATCCACGAGGATGTGCCGAAGGCCGTTTGCTTTTGCCTTAGTTGACGAATCCCAATTCCACATCTCGGCAGTTGGATAGAGTGCTTCCGGCGTCATTTGAAGGGACACATATCATATTTAATGTGATCACAAGATACTCATATAAATCATAAGGAGCGCATATCTCGTTAATGTGATCACAAGATACTCATATAAATCATAAGGGGCGCATATCTCATTTAATGTGATCACAAGATACTCATATAAATCATAAGGGGCGCATATCTCATTTAATGTGATCACAAGATACTCATATAAATCATAGGGGGCGCATATCTCCTTTAATGTGATCACAAGATACTCATATAAATCATAAGGGGCGCATATCTCATTTAATGTGATCACAAGATACTCATATAAATCATAAGGGGCGTATATCTCGTTAATGTGTTTACAAGATACTCATATAAATCATAACGGGCGCATAACTCATTTAATGTGATCACAAGATACTCATATAAATCATAAGAGGCGCATATCCCGCTAATGTGGTCACAAGATACTCATATAAATCATAAGGGGCGCATATCTCATTTAATGTGATCACAAGATACTCATATAAATGATAAGGGGCGCATATCTCGTTAATGTGATCACAAGATACTCATATAAATCATAAGGGGCGCATATCTCGTTAATGTGATCACAAGATACTCATATAAATCATAAGGGGCGCATATCTCGTTAATGTGATCACAAGATACTCATATAAATCATAAGGGGCGCATATCTCGTTAATGTGATCACAAGATACTCATATAAATCATAAGGGGCGCATATCTCGTTAATGTGATCACAAGATACTCTTATAAATCATAAGGGGCGCATATCTTGTTAATGTGATCACAAGATACTCATTTAAATCATAAGGGGCGCATATCTTATTTAATGTGATCACAAGATACTCATATAAATCATAAGGGCGCATATCTCATTTAATGTGATCACAAGATACTCATATAAATCACAAGGGGCGCATATCTCGTTAATGTGATCACAAGATACTCATATAAATCATAAGGGGCGCATATCTCATTTAATGTGATCCCAAGATACTCATATAAATCATAACGGGCTCATATCTCATTTAATGTGATCACAAGATACTCATATAAATCATAACGGGCGCATAACTCATTTAATGTGATCACAAGATACTCATATAAATCATAAGGGACGCATATCTCGTTAATGTGGTCACAAGATACTCATATAAATCATAAGGGGCGCATATCACATTTAATGTGATCACAAGAGACTCATATAAATGATAAGGGGCGCATATCTCGTTAATGTGATCATTAGATACTCATATAAATGATAAGGGGCGCATATCTCGTTAATGTGATCACAAGATACTCATATAAATCACAAGGGGCGCATATCTCATTTAATGTGATCACAAGATACTCATATAAATCACAAGGGGCGCATATCTCATTTAATGTGATCACAAGATACTCATATAAATCATAAGGGGCGCATATCTCGTTAATGTGATCACAAGATACTCATATAAATGATAAGGGGCGCATATCTCATTAAATGTGATCACAAGATACTCATATAAATCACAAGGGGCGCATATCTCATTTAATGTGATCACAAGATACTCATATAAATCATAAGGGGCGCATATCTCGTTAATGTGATCACAAGATACTCATATAAATCACAAGAGGCGCATATCTTATTTAATGTGATCACAAGATACTCATATAAATGATAACGGGCGCATATCTTGTTAATGTGATCACAAGATACTCATATAAATGATAAGGGGCGCATATCTCATTTAATGTGATCACAAGATACTCATATAAATCACAAGGGGCGCATATCTCGTTAATGTGATCACAAGATACTCATATAAATCATAAGGGGCGCATATCTCGTTAATGCGATCACAAGATACTAATATAAATCATAAGGGCGCATATCTCATTTAATGTGATCACAAGATACTCATATAAATCACAAGGGGCGCATATCTCGTTAATGTGATCACAAGATACTCATATAAATCACAAGAGGCGCATATCTTATTTAATGTGATCACAAGATACTCATATAAATGATAACGGGCGCATATCTTGTTAATGTGATCACAAGATACTCATATAAATGATAAGGGGCGCATATCTCATTTAATGTGATCACAAGATACTCATATAAATCACAAGGGGCGCATATCTCGTTAATGTGATCACAAGATACTCATATAAATCATAAGGGGCGCATATCTCGTTAATGCGATCACAAGATACTCATATAAATCATAAGGGCGCATATCTCATTTAATGTGATCACAAGATACTCATATATATCACAAGGGGCGCATATCTCGTTAATGTGATCACAATATACTCATATAAATCACAAGAGGCGCATATTTTATTTAATGTGATCACAAGATACTCATATAAATGATAACGGGCGCATATCTTGTTAATGTGATCACAAGATACTCATATAAATGATAAGGGGCGCATATCTCATTTAATGTGATCACAAGATACTCATATAAATCACTAAGGGGCGCATATCTCGTTAATGTGATCACAAGATACTCATATAAATCATAAGGGGCGCATATCTCGTTAATGTGATCACAATATACTCATATAAATCATAAATTGTTTCCAATGCTGTCTGCCTTTCTATCCACCGTATCTTGCACATATTTTTGAGATTGGTCTTTTTGGTATTTGGAGCCATAGCAGTAATAAAAGTTTCCAAAAACGTTTGTAACTTGGGAGAATTGTCAAAAAAATGAATAATATTTCTCGGCAAGAATCCATCATATTTGCAATGTGCGAAATATTGCATGCATGGTAAATAACAAGGTTTAGAGAATGCAAGCAACAACCTTATTAGTCGGCATCAGGTGCATGCTTCATGATTTCGTGTTGAACGCCTTTTGTGTTTGAGCTCATTGAAGCGGTTGTATCAAACGCTTGACCTCTACAGTTTCTGATATCTACCTTCTGATGCTCTATACAATGGCATCGACAATTGATACTCCCGTGGTTCTCCATTACAGAACTCGCCCCTTGAACAAAACTCCATCCTGATTTTCTGTGCCTGTGGCATTTCAGTAACCGCATGTGGCGGTTTAAAATTTTCAGTTTATTTCCAAATTATACCATTTCGCGTTTTAACAAAATTTGCCCTCTAAAGGTGTGAAATATGTGCAATTTGTTTTATTTGGATTTGTTTTCAGAAGATCAACCTTTAAACATCGAAATTGACGCTACATTTCGTATTTCCACGTAAATTCATTTCGAAATTAAGAAATCAAGAGCAGTATTCCAACAATAAAACTTTCTTGCCGTATAACGGCAACCCTAGGGAAGGTTTTACTTGAATAACATCAATGGGAGTTATGTCTGTGGAGTTTTAGGCATAAAGAAACTTGTAAAGTGTATTTCTTGTGTATTCATAAGTAACCAATGAATAATTTTATTGAGTCAAATTCAAAGAAGCTTTAGTTTATGTGTATGCTTATCTTGTAATTGCTATTGCCTACCATTATCTGTGGAAAAAAAGTGTTTGCAATGCACGTGTTTGCTTTTTGTAAGTATGATTTATGGTAGCACGGAACTTATAAGGTATCACTCCGCCATCCAAAAATGAGAACCCTCAAAGAAAAGGCTAACAAAAATATTTTCGAAGGTTCCCATTTTACGGGACAGGAAACTGAGAAGTTGAAAATTTCAGGAATGGTAGAGAAAGGATAGGACTTATGCTTTTCCACACTTGACGAGATTTGTTTCAGTGAAAGCTTCATGAAGAACTATTTTACCATTGGCCCACACCAAAATTTGAGTAATTTGGTGAGGGTGTATAACACCTCTTCACTTCAGCCTAAAAAAGGGGCCAAAACCTCTGGTCACCCCTATTGAAAGTACCCTCATCCGAGAAATATTAGATGGTACTTTTTGGAAAACATTACAAAAGATTCCAAATCTATAACATTCTGGTACAAAAGCCACGTCTTTTATCATAGGCTTCAAAGGGGCAAATGATTAGTTCTGTGCTACTTGTAGGTATATTTATATTTCCTGGGTATATGTATATTACATATAGACCTGTTCTCCAGGTGAACAAGAGAATAATTACAAACACAATTTATGTAAAGCTGTCCTTTAATTATTAAATTCCATCCTCTTTCCAAAACTCAATACGAATTTATTCTTCGATGAAGGGTCACAATTAAAAGATGTTGTTACAATTTAAACACAAAACTGTTATCTCAGATATTTTCTTTTACTTAAAAATCACACTTTTCTTTAATCTCGCACTTGATACCATGTTTCTCCTCGACTATCAAAATGTTACTGATTTCTTAGTCTCATGCGGAGATTTTACTTGTTACATTCCACAGATAGAAGTCACATGTATTACCAAATAAAGGTTATGTAATATAGAGAGCAATCATGCCCATATTTGGAAGGAGACTCTGACGTGAGACCCCTTTAAAGATTAGATATACATTACACAGTATGTGTAGGAAGCGTTATTCAGTGCATGGGAGCTACCCTGAATTTTTCAAGCTTAAGTGTCCCACTTCAATTAAGAAAAATTTGAATATGAATTTGGGTTAGAATTGAATCACAAGGTTTGTGACTGTGCTTTTTAGTGACCTCTTCCAAGGAGCTTCTACACAAGCTCATTGCCTCTTCAGAACAAGGCCTAAGAAGGAAAGTGTGGCAATTTCAAAATATTTAATATAATTTTGATTAAATAAGCACAAAAAGTAAAATTTCTGGCTCAGAATACCCAGATTGAGGAGAAAATTGGCCCTTTCATTGGTTCACTTGATCAAATCTAGAAATGTTGGCAGGTATTCAAGGTAAGGTAAGCTTCAAAAGCATGTTAGGTAGTTAAGGCCTAAATCACATAGCCAATAGGTGATTATTCATGCAAAGAACCATCATTCACCTTAAGTAATGTGCTTGAGGAAATTGAGGGGGTGGAGGAGGGGGGGGGGGGCGGGGAATGGGGAGGGGGAAGGGGGAGATGGAGAACAGTAGTTTTTATTTTCTGGGCCTGATTTTAAAGCTATTAAAGGATGTTCCTTCACGAGAGTAGTCATTTGCTGAGGGAAACTTACCCTAGATTTCATTAAAAGACTGAATTGTATTAACTTTTTGTATAAAAAATGGTATTTTTCTTGAAAATAAGTCCTTTATGATGTATTTTAAGTTTCCTCGCAGTAGGTCTGGCCAGTGGTAGCATTTGGATTTTTATGAAAATGCATTTAATTCGACTGATAAATGTTCATATCTTCTTTTGGGCAGAACTCTTTTCACTCAGATTGACATAGGTTATCACAGGTCACTAAATTTCATTGTTTTAATTGACAAAGGTCATGACTTTGCACTTAAAAGTTGTCATAAAATTTAAATAAACAATCATTTTTTTGGTCCAGCAAAGCAGAGAGTCTAAATTTGCATTAAATAGGCTTGTTTTGGGGCCATAGCATACTTGTTGCTGAATTTTAGAGGGAGAGGGGGCATGGTTTTTAGAAATTTCTGTTTGCTTTGAAAATATTTACCACAATTAAATGGTAAAAGGCTATTTTTTAATGGAAAATGTGCTTCCATGCTATAGAATAGTGAAATTAATGGTTCCATTCATATTGCAATTATATTTTCAGGCAAAATTGTTAATTTCTTGATTATTAGCTATATTCCCAAGGGTACGCTTCAAAGTTAGCCCTCCAAACATACGTAAATGTTTGTATGAACCACCCCTCATAATATCATTACCCAAGGAAATAGTATTTTCTTACTGTTTTTGTTGGTTTTAATGATAGACCATTATGAGCATATCATACTTGCGCATTTGTCATATGGTACACATCGCACAGTCAAATGCTAGCTTTTTTTGGGGGGACCCAAATGGTCCAGTAGAATTTTGGGTCATATAAGGTTGGTGGGAATTTAGTAACGGATGCAGTGATTTTTACTCTTAATGAAATAGAAAGAAGTTTGTGCAAATATAGGTGGCACGGAACTAATAAGGTATCACTCCGCCATCCAAACATAAGAACCCTCAGAGAAAAGGCAAATAAAATATTTTCGAAAGATCCCATTTCACGGGACAGAAAGCCGAGAACTTGAAAAATTCAGGATTGGTAGAGAAAAGATTCGACTTGGCTATGCATATCCAAACTTGACAAGATTTGTTTCAGTAAAAGCTTCATGGGGAACTATTTTACCATTGGCCCACACCAAAACTTGAGTGATTTGGTGAGGGTGTATAACACCTCTTCCTTCAGCCTACAAAAAAGGCCAAAACCTCTCTGGTAACCCCTATTGAAGGTATGCTCATCCGAGAGATATTAGATGGTACTTTTTGGAAAACATCACAAAAGATCCCAAATTTATAACATTCTGCTACAAAAAGGACCCCGAACTTGACTCTTTTATCATAGGCTTCAAATAGGCAAATAATTAGTTCCGTGCTACATTACGGTGCATAACTCCTGACTTTTGGACACAAAGGGTCCTTATGCGTATATTGCACTAATGAATGGAAATGGCGTTAAGCGCAAGATTGTTTATCCAACTCCCTGGTTGATCGAAATGGTGTGAAGCCGAGCAGGTTACGCTAATGGTCGGCAAGATTTTGAAAGTCACTCAGAATTACGCTGCTGCAAATGGTGCTATTTTTACGATTTCTGCACCAAATGAAATGATTAAACCAGTTTTCAGGGTACAATTGATCCAAGTAAGAACTCTTTGATTTTAAAATATTAAGTTTTTTATAAAATTACAGCATTTTTTGTTAAGTTGTCTCAACTACCTGTGTGGCCGAATAATTGCGAAATACCTTTTCAACTCGTTGAGGACTGCCCTTCGAATGGGATGAAAATGAAACTGGCAGTTTCATCCCGTCCCATGCTTACTTGAAGGGGCGCTTACTTCAAATGCTCCAAATAGCACATGTCAAGTAACACTAGTCTTAACATTTATTTGGTCAAGTAACAAGATTTGTTACAACAAGATTTGTTTTAACAATATTCGTTATATGACGTTTTTACATGTCCACAGACAGGATTTATTATGTAACATTTCTTCATGTCCATAGACAGGATTTGTTATCTACATGTCCATAGACAGGATTTGTTATCTACATGTCCATAGACATGATTTGTGATATAACATTTCTACATGTCCACAGACAGGATTTGTTATATAATATTTCTACATGTCCATAGACAGATTTGTGATATAACATTTCTACATGTCCACAGACAGGATTTGTTATATAATATTTCTACATGTCCATAGACAGATTTGTGATATAACATTTCTACATGTCCACAGACAGGATTTGTTATATAACATTTCTACATGTCCATAGACAGATTTGATATATACATTTCTACATGTCCACAGACAGGATTTGTTATATAACATTTCTACATCTCCATAGACATGATTTGTAATTTAACATTTCTACATGTCCATAGACAGGATTTGTTATATAACATTTCTACATGTCCATAGACTGAATTTGTTATATAACAAATACCTGGATAAGAGCTATAAGCGCCCATACAGTTCGTGTAATGACGTTTTGTCATGGTACATCGATCATGGGGATCAATATGAGAAGAAAGAAATAGTTCAGTATCTACCTAATCAACAGGCACTTCATATCCTGCATGTCGGTGACGTCATACCACCAGGGTCATTTTTCTAATCAACCGATGTACATCGTCATTACTGCGAGATTTTTACTGAACAAACAAGAAAGCGTTTAGGCCCTAAGATTTTTGTGAGAAAGAAATAGGTTCATAAGGTATGGAACGCCAATTTGGCATTAACTAATCGCATTGGACTATCGCAATCATACTTTACTCAATCGCTTTTTTTTTAAATCGCATCTGAGTATTGTCAATCGCATTTGACAGATTCATGATACTACCAAGATCGTGTAGCTCAGAATAGCAGATGCATGCCGTTAATACATTTTTATATCTAGTGTTGTAAAATGAGAATCTATATTCAGACATTTTGTAGCTTTGGTAAATTGCTACACATGTAGACATGCAGGAAAGCCTAATTGTCTCGTTCGTGGAAATAGTTACAACAGTTTTTCTCGTCGTCTGGAAATGCTCAGGAAGTCAGTTCCTAAGTCAGACAGTAGCTACCACGTCAATATATTTTTACCAACTTCAGTTCAATTATTTCCTCGAAATAGTATTTTACCTGTATTAGTTTATGAAGACAATTGTGTTTTGAAATTGGTGTTCACCAAAGCTATTTATTGATTAACGTTAATCAACATCGCACACCCAACGGTGAATAATTCAGAATTAGAAGGAGCGGCAATTTAGCCCCACTGCAGCTCAAATATAAACCTACATTTAAAGTGTTATGAACGAGTAATACAAACTTTCATTTCGAGAAATTTATTTCAAGCGGCGAAGAGCAAAGTTTTAAGCATGCGCATATTCATCCTTCACCCCAAAAAGTGTTTGGAAATACGGCCCTTGCCCCTGACTTCGCACATAAAGCTCGACCGACATCCGGCTATCGATACGTCCACGATCACGAAAGAAATATTGGCATACCCAAACAGGTGCATTCCACATGACCAGAGGACAATTTTGATGGTATCAAATAAGATGGCAATATGAATACTGTAATACTCGGGAAAATACGGTGGTGTCACACTTAGCCTTAACCACTGTGACATCATTTTGTCAATATCAATATCAACATGACTTGTTTACCAGTGTGCTTGAATTGCGCTCTATCACGTAACATTTACATGTGTGGGGCCAAGTCAAGTAAGCCCCTGCTTCCATCACGTTTATGCAAATACTCAACACGATGCTAAACTGATCAAGGAGATTATGTAAATGTAAATAGTGAATTCTACTTCGTGTGTCTGTTCCTTCATCTAGTCCATCCTTCTTCCAAATCACTGTTTGCGGAGTGTAGCTAAGCTAACAGTCGTGAATACCATTGATATTGGGCTGTCTGTTATGGCTCTAGATCGTAGATGAAATCAGTGTTGGAGAATTATTTAATCATCGTGATCAAACCTTTCGAGAAAATGAATAGTGCACAACAGAAAGAAGGGTGGGGGTGGGTGTGGGGGTGGGTGTGTGTGCATGTGTGTGTGTGTGTGGGGAGGAGTTTTTTCTTCAGAAATTTGGAAGGAAATCAGATGGGTACCTTACCCGCATCTAAGTGTGTTAGATTCATTGAATTTATTTCTAATTTAGGTTATCTATCAAACAAAATATTCATTACATGAGTATGCTTGTTATACATCGCTCCGTTCGAATGTGTGTGTATGTACGTGTGTGTGTGGAAAAGGGGGTGGGGGGGGGGGATCTCTCGGTGTGTGCACAAGTTGTGCTCCTAATGGACCAGTCACTATATACTATGCTACTAGGCCAATATTAAGAAATTTCCATTGTCGGAAGCCTGGAAAATGTTGAAATTCATCGGTTATCTAAAACGCCGTCACATGGTGTTCCAATCACCAGCAATGACTGGTGAGCCATGGAATCACCAAGTCTGTAACTTAGGCTTTTGAGAAAATGAAAACAAAAAAAACATTAAAATTGAATAGAATGGTGAAACATCGAGAAGCATAAGCAGGTTACTGTTTCGTAGTTCAAATGGTGTTCGGAACTTTTTAACATATTTGTTTTTTAAGTGAAACAATAAATAATAAATAAGAGATTATACGGTGACTTCAGCTTTTCATAGTGTTAAACTTATCACGTGAACCATTTCAAAACATAATGACCAGACCCTGGGGATTCCCCGGGCCAAACCGGATGAGCGGTATTAAGAGCGGAAGGGAGTAAGATACCCCTGGCCAAACCGGATGAGCGGTATAGGGAGCGGAGGGGA
>JAIGNY010001840.1:392500-425000 GCA_020152595.1 Chiridota heheva
AAATTGGTAAAATATATTGTTTTCTAATTGCCACGAAAATTTGTGGAAGCTAAGGAAATTTAACATGAGATTAAAGACCGTGATGTCACGTTACTTCCAATTGTTTATTTTCTCTCATTTTATTCATTTTGGGAAAATAATTTCGTACAAAAGTAAAGTAGGCCTACAATTGTCCGATATTCTCTCTGTTCGTAAAATTAAGGAAACTTCTCTTCGCAATCTTATTATTTTATTATCTTTTTTGAGTGAATGAAAATCTCTCCATGTAAACAAGGGCATGAAATCCTTTAACTTATTCGCCGTATACCTTGAAGAAGACAAACAATGCATTATACAGTCCAGGAGAAACACCACTTTTGAGAACCTACCTTAAGCCCCCAAAATAGTACTTGGTTATTATTCATACCACTGATATCATACACTGCTGCAATGAGTCAATTAAGAGTTTTAACCACTGCACTAGAAAACTTTAAAATAATCGAGAAAGGATGTTAATGAATATTCATTAAATTCGACCGCGAACGTTTGAAATTCATCGAGTACCTTCCTTATCAATCAAAAACAAGCATTATGACCTCGCTTGACCTCTGGCTATAGTCTTAAAGAACAGTCAGTCACTGGACATCTTAAACTAGCTTCCGCTTTATTTTGTAACCGAGATTGGGAAAAATTATGGCAAACTTTAAGCTAGCGACTGAAAAAAGGCAACATGCAAAGGAGCCGTAATCATCCGTCAGTGACATCATATGAAACTGGAAGTGCGCATGTTCCTTGAATACATTATTCCCCAAAATGGGTCTCTTGGAAGGTTTCACCCGAAGTTTTATATGATCCGTTAACCCCACAGAGACAATATAGCGCAAAAATAATTTTGCGACTGCTTTAATTTACAGTAAAATGTTTTTAAATCTGTTAATTTTATTCACACCTTAATGAGAAATATGAATATGTTTTATAAAACATTTCCGTTTCACTAACTATAATAATTTACATTCGAATAATTTTACATTCGGATCAATTTACATTAATTTCAGTCGTGAGAGGTCATACTATTGTTGAATACAATGAACTACAAGCATAATACTCATAAATGAATTTGATTACAACTGATGTAGGGTACTATTCCGAACAAAAAAACATGTTCGTACAACAATAACAGAATTTTCAATGTACTCTTGCAAGTGGAAATATGTGTCTTTATCAGCCAAAATCATACAGACTATCTGATAGTCTGGGGCTGTCTTGGTTCTGGAGCTACAGGCATTAAACCAGGAAGTTCAACGTAAACTAAGTACAGCTATGTATAATGTTCTAATACCATATCTTGTCATTAATTAATCAAAGGTTTGAATACATATTAATGACAAGTGTAAATCTAGTGAAACACACTAAACGCCTCTTTGGCTTGACATATATCTTTTACTATTTCAAAGTAGTCTATGCTGGCAATTGTCAACTTTTGCAACTTCATTCTGCGATTACTTATTCCAAATGACAAAATAATGCGGTTAATTTTATATGCGGTTAAAATATACATTTTAATTAAAAAAGGCATTAAGTTGAAAAGATGCATAAAACTTGGATCTGCATGTATGACATAACACTATGACATCACATTGCACATTGCAAGGTAGAGAAACACTGGTGAGATGAACGGAACACCTTATCAACATGGTCTTTTCACCAATGCCACCACTTGGCCCCTGCCTACGCCTCTGCATGTTAGTGCTGACTGTGAGCCATCATTGTATGATGGTACATCAAAGGAACATGTTTCCATTTCCCACCTGTTTTATAAAACGTGATCTTTTACACTGAGTTACTGAGTATCTTCCTTTATTATCTTACGTTACCGTGCAATTAATAATGCCTCTATTTACACCACCCTGTGGCCACGCCCTATTTATTCCTTACCAATTTTTCATCTCTTTCAGTAAACTTACAATGAGATTTATAACTTCCCGTACAGATCCTCTATAGACTACATTAAATGGTTAATCACGTGTTTGATGGCGCCGTTCCCCAACATAGGTGATTTGAATGTTTGAAGCTATACCAGAGACCAGAAAGCTGATACTTTTGAGCTCATTGCAGAAACCGCCTGGTATATTTTCACAAGCAATGCTATAATTGACACTGTATGGGCAGAAGGGCAATCGGGTTAATTGAATACATATTGCTGAGTGGTTGTTTAAGCAATAGCAAGTTTGCACTGGAGAAAGTCAATATATTTCTCTTAGAGCGGAAACTCGATGGATATCCTCTCCCCTGGCCTGGACAACTCTAGTGTATACATAAGCCATTTTTCCAGATCGTCGTACCAAGGAGGTGCCATTTTACACTCCGTAAATTACCCCACCAATCTGCTTCTTATCCATACTGTTTATGTTGACTTAAAATTGTGAGAAAAGAACATTTTTTAATGGTTTCAACTGTTCAAGTAACTTCACAGATTACATCAAAAATTCGCGCCTTTACATCAGTAATGTTCTGATTTTCCACATAGTGGAAAATTAATAAACGCATTACTGCACCCACACTCTATACATAAAGTACGATATGTATGTTTAATTATACATATACTGTACGTACGTACGTACGTACGTACGGAGTTTATTTCGGGAATGGTTTAAGCGTGACACATTGTGTACACTATTTAATCAATATTGAAAAAGTATACTTTATTACTTAAGTGAATAATCATTTGAATTGAATTCAAGCGCTACGGAAGAAATTGTTATGAATTGATCATGCTTCTATTTTCCCTGTTATATTTTTCCACAACTCGAACATACTTGTATCTTTTACAACCATTTTAGGACAGAACGTCGGGTGCCGAGGGTTGTCACCTCGATAGTGTACCATTCGTATTTCTCGGTGAGGGTTTAGAGTTAGTATATCTCCACCCCATTTAATGGCGTGGATTTTAAAATAATGCACCATATCTGGCCTAACGATACTTTTATCACGCCCTTTGTTAACTAAAGTAGGGATTAGACCGCGGTATTGATTTCTTTCAAAAACCGTACTCCCATGGCCACCAAGCTCCCTCCTTTTTTTCCGTTGCATTTTTTTATCATATTGACAGAAAAACCAGTTTTGAAGTCGTACGGCAGCCAGATTAGAAAACGTTGATTGATTTAGATACGTTGGAAGCCAAGTTGGGAAGGATGGATCTACGGGTTGCAGGAATTCATCAACGTCAGTTTTGATCATCCACGTGGAATCATGACGGTGCCGCCATAAGCAATCATTCTCACTCGCTATTTGCGTTTCAAGATAGGTTTTGCCTTCCGAATAACGATGTGACCAAGGAATTATAGTTAAAAAGCCACTTTGTAAGTAAGGAATAACATCTGTCCACTTGTGAAGTGTGCTCGTACGAGCATTGTCATAAATATATGCCTTTTCAACTCCGAGGTTTTTATGATATTCTAACCAATCAGCAACGTACCTGTTCATATCCTTTAACATAGTGCATATTGAGAGAAACCGTTTCTTATAAGAATTTACTAATGAACGACAGACTGTTATATTTTCGTATGCTAGGTGTGGATCAGATTCTCGTCTGATATTCATTTTGAACATATCTACATTTTCAATAATGGTGGGAATATTGCACGTGATTATAACAACACCCTGGGGTCTTGCTCCTATTCTCTGAACGTCTGGAATTATTGGATCACTTCTAATAACAATTGGGATTGAATCATTGTTTATGGTGCTACTATTGGCAAAGACTGATTTGAGTACAAATCCTTCTGGGTAAAATTCGCAGAGGAACACTTCTTTAGACCACGAATAATCTTTCGTAGGTCTTCGAATGCCGCTTATAACTACACGTCTGTCCACGTGATCTGCGTAGATGGAATGGACTACCGGAAGACCCCACGTTTCCAAGCGCTCAAGAAAGAAACATCCTGGATCGCTACCATGCGCTCTAAGCATGTTCTCATCACCAAACATATCAGGAATAATATCTGTTGGTGGATATGAATGGGAAGGCGGGGCTGGTTTAGTTTTGTCGGTGCAGCTCCAAATGACCTCTGTACCCTATGTCTTAAATTTCGCAGGTGTGTTTTCATGTTGAAAATTGCGCCATCGTCATTATTTTTGGTCAAATGATGAGCTTCAAATTCTTTTTTTGACTTTTTAAAAACAGAGCCGTGTTCTTCATTTGTGAAAAACCGCGCACGTTCCAACCAGAATGTTTTCTCGATGAATATATAGCACATTGTGAACAAAATCAGGCAAGCTAAAGCTGTTTCAGATGATAGTCGGTGAATACGAAGTTTCATTGTGAAATGTTCTAAAGGGTAGAATGTATAAATAAATTATTCCTGCTTGTGAAACATTATTAATTTACTGTTTCTCCGCCGAATACTGAAAACGGCTGCATCAAGTACTTGGATTCTAACACCCAAGATTCTTGGATATCATCAGACCTGAAAATGATATATTTCGCATCCAAAAGGAAATCAAGCATTATGACCTTCTTTTTCTGACAGGCAGAATTAGTCTTGCAACAAAACTTTTAGCATAAATAATTCAAAATATTGTTTGCCCACAATATTCCACAAGATCCTCTCCAAAAATTGAATAACCGTCTAATACCGAAACAATGCCAGGAACATCCGCTGTTACCAGAGATGTACGATTTACTTCAATAACACCCGTTTCTGCTTAATTTGACACGATTGCTCCCACGCTGTTTATAAGGCTTACGTAATATTTGATTTCAGCATTCAAATTCTGCAAGCCATATCGTCCACGCTGAAGACATAAACATTGAAAGTGTTTTGCTGTTCTGATCGAGGAGATTTCAAAAGTATTAAACAAGCGATATTTGCATTTTCGTTTGCCCAAGAACACTGATATGCTGCCTAGTATCTGAATAGAAAGAAATTAAAATTGATTAAAAAATGAAAACAAATCTTCTTTTTTTATATATTTTTTATCTTATCTACTGTAAATTGTTTGTGCTAGTGAGTGATTAAAGGCATTGTGAAAGAACGAAAAGCATTACAATATGAATTTTAGAAGTCTAAACAATCTAACAAAAAAAGCAGCTATATGTCGAAAATTTATATCCTCAGTTTTGGGTTGTTCCGCTTGTAAGAAAAATGTTAGATTGCAAGATTTGTTGAATTGACTTGCAGAAAACGGACAAACATCCATACTAAACGATAATCAGCATACTATTCTCAGCTCCCCATATATTCTCAGCTCCCATATATTCTCAGCTCACCATATATTATCAGCTCACCACATATTCTCATCTCCCCATATATTCTCAGCTCACCATATATTCTCAGCTCACCATATATTCTCAGCTCACCACATATTCTCAGCTACCCAAAAATTCTTAGCTCCCCATATATTTTCAGCTCACCATATAATCTCAGCTCACCATATAATCTCAGCTCACCATATATTTTCAGCTCACCATATATTTTCAGCTCACCATATAATCTCAGCTCACCATATATTCTCAGCTCCCCATATATTCTCAGCTCTCCATATATTCTCAGCTCCCCATATATTCTCAGCTCACCATATATTCTCAGCTCCCCATATATTCTCAGCTCACCTTATATTCTCAGCTCACCATATATTCTCAGCTCACCATATATTCTCAGTTCTCCATATATTCTCAGCTCACCATATATTCTCAGCTCCCCATATATTCTCAGCTCACCATATATTCTCAGCTCACCATATATTCTCATCTCCCCATATATTCTCAGCTCACCATATATTCTCAGCTCCCCATATATTCTCAGCTCACCATATATTCTCAGCTCACCATATATCAGCTCCCCATATATTCTCAGCTCACCATATATTCTCAGCTTCCCATATATACCAGCTCACCATATATTCTCAGCTCACCATATATCAGCTCCCCATGTATTCTCAGCTCACCATGTATTCTCAGCTCACCATATATTCTCAGCTCACCATATATTCTCAGCTCCCCATATATTCTTAGCTCACCTTATATTCTCAGCTCCCCATATATTCTCAGCTCACCATATAGTCTCAGCTCACCATATATTATCAGCTCACCATATATTCTCAGCTCACCATATATTCTCAGCTCCCCATATATTCTCAGCTCACCATATATTCTCAGCTCACCATATATTTTCAGCTCACCATATATTCTCAGCTCCCCATATATTATCAGCTCACCATATATTCTCAGCTCCCCATATTTCCTCAGCTCCCCATATATTCTCAGCTCCCCATATATTCTCAGCTCCCCAAATATTCTCAGCTCACCATATATTCTTAGCTCCTCATATATTCTTAGCTCCCTATATATTCTCAGCTCCCCATCTATTCTTAGCTCCCCATATATTATCAGCTCACCATATATTCTCAGCTCACCATATATTCTCAGCTCCCCATATATTATAAGCTCCCCATATATTCTCAGCTCCCCATATATTCTCAGATCCCCATATATTCTCAGCTTCCCATATATTCTCAGCTAACATATATTCTCAGTTCCCCATATATTCTCACTTCACCATTATTCTCAGCTCACCATATATTCTCAGCTCACCATATATTCTCAGTTCTCCATATATTCTCAGCTCACCATATATTCTCAGTTCCCCATATATTCTCAGCTCACCATATATTCTCAGCTCACCTTATATTCTCAGCTCCCCATATATTCTCAGCTCACCATATATTCTCAGCTCACCTTATATTCTCAGCTCACCATATATTCTCAGCTCACCATATATTCTCAGCTCACCATATATTCTCAGCTCACCATATATTCTCAGCTCACCATATATTTTCAGCTCACCTTATATTCTCAGCTACCATATATTCTCAGCTCACCTTATATTCTCAGCTACCATATATTCTCAGCTCACCATATATTCTCAGCTCACCATATATTCTCAGCTAACCATATATTCTCAGCTCACCTTATACTCTCAGCTCACCATATATTCTCAGCTCACCTTATATTCTCAGCTCACCATATATTCTCAGCTCACCATATATTCTCAGTTCCCCATATATTATCAGCTCACCATATATTCTCAGCTCCCTATATATTCTCAGCTCCCCATATATTCTCAGCTCCCCATATATTCTCAGCTCACCATATATTCTCAGCGCCCCATATATTCTCAGCTCCCCATATATTCTCAGCTAACATATATTCTCAGTTCCCAATATATTCTCACCTCACGATATATTCTCAGCTCCCCATATATTCTCAGCTCACCATATATTCTCAGCTCGCCATATATTCTCAGCTCCCCATATATTCTCAGCTCACCATATATTATCAGTTCTCCATATATTTTCAGCTCACCATATATTCTCGGTTCTCCATATATTCTCAGCTCACCATATATTCTCAGTTCTCCATATATTCTCAGCTCACCATATATTCTCGGTTCTCCATATATTCTCAGCTCACCATATATTCTCAGCTCACCATATATTCTCAGCTCACCATATATTCTCATTTCCCCATATAATCTCAGCTCACCATATATTTTCAGCTCACCATATATTCTCAGCTTACCACATATTCTCAGCTCCCCATATATTCTCAGCTCACCATATATTCTCAGCTCCCCATATATTCTCAGCTCCCCATATATTCTCAGCTCACCATATATTCTCAGCTCCCCATATAATCTCAGCTCACCATTTATTCTCAGCTCCCCATATATTCTCAGCTCACCATATATTCTCAGCTCCCCATATATTCTCAGCTCCCCATATATTCTCAGCTCCCCATATACTCTCAGCTCCCCATATATTCTCAGCTCCCCATATATTCTCAGCTCACCATATATTCTCAGCTCCCCATATATTCTCAGCTCCCCATATATTCTCAGCTCCCCATATACTCTCAGCTCACCATATATTCTCAGCTCCCCATATATTCTCAGCTCACCATATATTCCCACTTCCCCATATATTCTCAGCTCACCATATATTCCCACTTCCCCATATATTCTCAGCTCCCCATATATTTCTATAACTAACCTAAACTTAAACCACATTGAATTTCGAGAAAACCTCCGTAAACTACCAAGAAAAACCACGCTTTCGATGAAGCTTGCCATTCGATATAACACAATTTGCTTCTACTACACGTAATTGATTGAAGGTTATCATAGCACACTTCTATTAAACTCTAAAAACGACAAATCGGTAATCATTATTAATATGAAGTCCGATCATCCACCATGTCGGATTTAAGGGTGTAATTATTATTTCCATTTTACTGTATGATTAGTGTAAACATGGCATGACATAACATATCATTTCATAACGTTACATCACATAATATGACATAACACAACATAATGTAGCATATCGTAGCATAACATAGCAAAACATAACATAATATAGCATATTATAACATAACATAAAATAACATATTACATAACATAAAATAAAATAACATAACACGAAGTGAATTCTTATTTGGTAATCGAAAGGTTTAACAGCATCATCGAAAATATTTAATTAATTTAAAATATATATATATTTAATTGATTAAAAACGCAGAAAAAGCATCTTCAAATTTAGGTTCCAAAATAATTCAGGGCGTTTTTCAACTCACGATGATATTCTCAAACATACAAAAACAAAACCAGCCATTTTCTTATTTCTAAATGTTTTACTTCAATTTTCGCAAAAGGTTTCTGCAGATAGAAATGATCCTAACAGTGTTTCCTCTTCGAAAAATGTTAAGTTTGTTAGGATCAGCAAAAATAAGTTGCTCTGTAAATGTTTCCACCAATTACAAATTGTTTCGCATGACCCTGATAAATAAGTTGCTCTGTAAATGTTTCCACCAATTAAAAATTGTTTCGCATCTCATCATTTCATTACTGTATCTAAAATACCATTAGCTTTTTAATATTTCCACAATTTTTAATGAAATGCGAGGAAAAAGTTACGAGAAATGCTACACTATCCAACTTGAGTTATAAGGTAATATTCTAGTCAAACAGTATTCTACAGTCAATAAGCACAATTCCAAGTAAAAAAAGAAACTGAAAGCATGAATTTATAGTACTCGGCTTACACTCTCCTTCCATCTTTTTTCATATTCATTTGTTTTAAAGACTACGATTTACGAGAATGTCAGAGGAACTTGACGAGGGAGTTGGTGAAAGGGATCATGTATGTGTACATTTTAAAGAGCAAACGAACTTGTGTACAGTAAAGCTTAATACTCCTCTACCTCTTTTCGTTGCAATAAGATTTGTTTGTACAGGAGCACTCAGTACTGCAATCCAAACAACTGTCTGCAATTATTTGATTTTTTTTTGTAACTGATCTCCCTAACTTATTTGTAGAATTTTCCGTTTGACTATTTTGAACCATCATTGGCACGCTACGTTTCCGTAATAATCGAAGTATTTGAAGAATTTTTCCTTTATAGAATAATGTTCTATTAATTTAAGAGTGTTTCCATATTATCTTAAAATGTAAAGTAGTCTCTTATGGTGAAGGAGGTTTGAGTGTAATTGGTAAAAATGATGAATTATAGCAAAGAAACAAAGTTACACAAACAAATTTTAATCTATCTCATAATTTGCATAAATAATATTATCGACCTTGCGTCACAGTCGTAAATGGATACAAAATAGGTTTTCTGATCCTTGAAAATTGTTCAGACATTACAGAGAAGAGATTAGTATAGTAACTTACATTGCTAAGAGCAGAGAAGAGCTATGAACTTACCAGATACGCCCTTTAGGTCCATCCTTAGCAATACTTTATCCAACTTTGCTCATAAAAATTGCTGCTTCATAATTCAAAGTATTACGCGTTGTGCGTTTCTTTTCATTATGGTAATTTAAATTTAAATACAATTGATGAAATGAAATATGGTCTTCGAATGATTGTAAGTGGTGATAATTGATCAACGTCGATAGGTGATGTCTGCTAATATTTACAATACTTCATTTTAAGAATATTCTAAACGCTAATAACAATAAAACCGTATTGCGTGGTTTTCATGCCAAAGGCAATTTCACAGTTATAAGTACTAATTATATTCGAATTAATAGATTTCTTTAAACTACTGCATTTAATTCAAAAATGATTGAATAGAATTATCCAGAGTGACTTTATTATTCCAAATCACGTTAATATTCCAAAGATGAAGAATGAAAGCGATCCGAGTAAAGCAGTATTCCTGCTCCATTGTTACGAATCTGAGTTATTTGAACTATTTATTTGGAATACTCCACTGCTTTTAGATGCTCATTCTTATTTGTATCTATATGGAAACATAGCGACCAATGATTGCACTTACTGTTATCCAGATATTACCGGCAATACTCCTTCTCAGGAAGTTTTTATACTTCAACAAGCTTATTTAACCGAATTGATGTGGACGCCTCTCCGAAATATCTTATTTTTTTGTTTCTGATTGATTGCTGAAGCGTAATAGTGCATTTATTTCATATCCTTGGCAATATTGACATTAGATAAAGTTACTGACTTTGAATACAAAGTTAAAATCTGCACGCTGTTTAATAAAGTAGCGCCGAAGTGCATATGTGCGTTAAAGGGGGTGCAATTAAGTGCATTATTTCTTCATAATAGTGGGTTTAAAGTTATCAAATACAGCAGCTTTTCATGGCTTAGATATTAAGAGGCTATCTTAAGAATTAAGAACATAGTGAAGATTATGAGGTTTATTCTTGAGATAGTCCTGAGCATGTGTTTGTATACAGGTATATTGTGGGATGAAAAAAGGACCAAATTCAAAACTATTACAATCATTAGCTCTTGGGTATTTAAAAGTTTCGTTATTAGTTGATCTAACTTTCCTTATGAAGTAAGTAATTGATAATTGATCATTTTCCTTTGAAATCGTGTTGTATATCTTTAAATTTATATACATAATGATGTTTCTCTGTTATGCCAAGAGTGGTTTAGTTTATTTCTATATTTATCATACTTGTCTTATTTGTATCTGAAAGCCGGAGTGATTTCTGAGGTAAATTTGAAAGAGTTACATTTCATAGTTTTATTGAAGCGAGAATACATTTGGTCATCCATGGGTTTTTTCATACTTTTAATCTCTATGTTATAGCTTTTTTTCTAGCATCTTATTAGAAGAACTTTACATCAATGTAATTGAAAAAGTTGTATTTTCTGAGATCAGCAATGTCGAATAGATACAAAGAGTTGGTTCAGCACATGCTTTGTTCTGGCACATATAGAGCAGGGTTCAGCACATCATTTGTTCTGGTACATCTAGAGCAGGGTTCAGCACATGCTTTGTTCTGGCACATCTAGAGCAGGGTTCAGCACATGCTTTGTTCTGGCACATTTAGAGCAGGGTTCAACACATCCTTTGTTCTGGTACATCTAGAGCAGAGTTCAGCACATGCTTTGTTCTGGCACATCTAGAACAAGGTCCAACACATCCTTTGTTCTGGAATATCTAGAGTAGGGTTCAACACAATCTTTGTTCTGGCACATCTAGGGCAAGGTTCAGCACACCCTTTTGTTCTGGCACATTTAGAGTAGGGTTCAGCACACCCTTTGTTCTGGCACATCTAGAGTAGGGTTCAGCACAACCTTTGTTCTGGCACATATAGAGCAGGGTTTCAGCACATCTTTTATTCTGGCACGTCTAGAGCAGACTTGAGCACATTTTTTGCTCTAGCACATCTAGAACAGGGTTCAGCACATGCTTTGTTCTGGAACACCTAGGGCAGAGTACAGCACATCATTTGTTCTGGCACATCTAGCGCAGGGTTCAACACACCCTTTATTCCGGCACATCTAGAGCAGGGTTCAGCACCTCATTTGTTCTGGCACATCTAGAGCAGGGTTCAGCACATGCTTTGTTCTGGCACATCTAGAGCAAGGCTCAGCACATCCTTTCTTCTGGTACATCTAGAGCAGGGCTCAGCACATCATTTGTTCTGGTACATCTAGAGCAGGGTTCAACACATGCTTTGTTCTGGCACATCTAGAGCAAGGTCCAACACACCCTTTGAGGTGGCACATCTAGAATAGGGTTTAGCACATCATTTGTTCTGGCACATCTAGAGTCGGGTCCACAGCACATCCTTTGTTCTGGCACATCTAGAGCAGGGCTCAGCACATTCTTTGTTCTGGCACATCTAGAGCAGGGTTCAGCACATTCTTTGTTCTGGCACATCTAGAGCAGGGCTCAGCCTATCCTTTCTTCTGGTACATCTAGAGCAGGGCTCAGCACATCATTTGTTCTGGTACATCTAGAGTAGAGTTTAGCACATCCTTTGTTCTGGCACATCTAGAGTAGGGTCCACAGCACATCCTTTGTTCTAGAACATCTAGAGTAGGGTTCAACACAATCTTTGTTCTGGCACATCTAGGGCAGGGTTCAGCACACCCTTTCTTCTGGCACATCTAGAGTAGGGTCCACAGCACATCCTTTGTTCTGGAACATCTAGAGTAGGGTTCAACACGATCTTTGTTCTGGCACATCTAGGGCAAGGTTCAGCACACCCTTTGTTGTGGCACATCTAGAGTAGGGCTCAGCACACCCTTTGTTCTGGCACATCTAGAGTAGGGTTCAGCACACCCTTTGTTCTGGCACATATAGAACAGGGTTTCAGCACATCCTTTGTTCTGGCACGTCTAGAGCAGAGTTGAGCGCATCTTTTGTTCTAACACATCTAGAGCAGGGTCCAGCACATCATTTGTTCTGGCACATCTAGAGCAGGGTTCAGCACATGCTTTGTTCTGGCACATCTAGAGCAGGGTTCAGCACACCCTTTGTTCTGGCACATCTAGAGTAGGGTTCATCACAACCTTTGTTCTGGCACATATAGAGCAGGGTTTCAGCACATCTTTTATTCTGGCACGTCTAGAGCAGACTTGAGCACATGTTTTACTCTAGCAAATCTAGAACAGGGTTCAGCACATGCTTTGTTCTGGAACACCTTGGGCAGGGTTCAGCACATCATTTGTTCTGGCACATCTAGCGCAGGGTTCAACACACCCTTTATTCCGGCACATCTAGAGCAGGGCTCAGCACATCCTTTGTTCTGGTACATCTAGAGCAGGGTCCAACACACCCTTTGTTCTGGCACATCTAGAGCAAGGTCCAACACATCCTTTGTTCTGGCACATCTAGAGTAGGGTCCACAGCACATCCTTTATTCTGGCACATCTAGAGCAGGGTTCAGCACATCATTTGTTCTGGAACATCCAGAGGAGGGTTTAGCACATTCTTTGTTCTGGCACATCTAGAGCAGGGTTCAGCACATCCTATGCTCTGGCACATCTAGAGCAGGGTTCAGCACATCATTTTTTCTGGCACATCTAGAGCAGGGTTCAGCACATCCTATGCTCTGGTACATCTAGAGCAGGGTTTAAGACACCCTTTATTCTGGCACATTTAGAGCAGGGCTCAGCACATTCTTTGTTCTGGCACATCTAGAGCAGGGTTCAGCACAGTGTTCTGGCACATCTAAAGCAGGGTTCAGCACATTCTTTGTTCTGGCACATCTAGAGCAGGGTTCAGCACATTCTATGCTCTGGCACATCTAGAGCAGGGTTCAATACACCCTTTATTCGGGCACATCTAGAGCAGGGCTCAGCACATCCTCTGTTCTTTCACATCTAGAGTAGGGTTCAACACACCCTTTATTCTGGCATATCTAGAGTAGGGTTTAGCACATCCTTTGTTCTGGCACATCTAGAGCAGGGTTCAGCACATCATTTGATCTGGCACATCTAGAGCAGGGCTCAACACACCCTTTATTCTGGCACATCTAGAGCAGGGTTTAGCACATCCTTTGTTCTGGCACATCTAGAGCAGGGTTCAGCACATCATTTGATCTGGCACATATAGAGCAGGGTTCAGCACACCCTTCGTTCTGGCACATCTAGAGCAGGGTTCAGCACATGCTTTGTTCTGGCACATATAGAGCAGGGTTCAGCACACCCTTTGCTCTGGCACATCTTGAGCTATGGTTACTTGCCGAGTGCTGTGTAATTCTTTGATCATTTTTTTTTACGCAACTGAGAAAACAACCACGCATTAAAATAAAACATCTTTATCTAACTTGGGGAAAACACACGGTGAAGTACCATGCGCTTAATCACGGAGAAAGCTCTAGAAAATTAAAAAAAGGTGGGTTTTGATTTGGGCAGTAAAGCACCGTGGAAATTGTCTACTCCTGGTTGGACCGTGTAGTTTGATGTATGAACCTGCTCAATCTCCTCAATTTAGATCAAATAATATTGATGTAAGTTTTTTTTCAAACAGGATTAAAAGGGTGTTGTGAAAAATATTAAAACGTAAAGAAGTTTAACATTTTGAATGTAAAGTTCATAGTACTGTTACTCACACTACATCTGTATCCATTGGTCTATTAATCCTGGCAGTAAACAAGTGGCTACGTGCGCTTCATGCGTTACTTATTTTCTGCTCTTAAAAGTCATATTTCAATACAATGTTCACGGTTCATTAAACAAAATAACAAATATATGTGAGCTTATGAAAATGGAACACCAATGGATATTTTCTTTGTTTTATCCATGTCAATAATCGGGTACACAGCCATTCATGTAACCAACACGGGCACCTCAGGACTCAAGAAAGGAGGAAGGGACGAGTTGTCCTAGGATTGTTGGAGCGAATTCATCCTACTTTCCTAAAAAAATTAGAAAACTGCTTTTCGTCGACGAAAAGTAAGCTTTCAAAAGCATTCCAAAATTAATTATATTTAGAAAAGATGCTGAATATGCCTTTAAAACAGCTACGTCTGAAGTTAGCTTCTTTCAAGAATCAGGATACTGAGGCGTTTTATACGAAGACGGACTTTATAAGAAAGAGAATTTTGAAACAAAATGTACTTCAGTGTCTCATTCCGCTAACGAGGTATTCAAGTTAAAGTTTTCTTTCATTTGTGTTGGTGTGGAAGATCCACTGTTGAAGTTAAACATCCTAACCCTCACATTCCCTAAAATGGCGAAGAAGCTGCTTCAATATCTTACCCGGTTAAGCTGCTAAGAAAATATTTAAGTTTAAAGGTGTATTTCATTTGTGTAGAAACGACTGGTATGGAAAACCTACTGTGGAAGTTTGGCAGCCTCATTCTCACATTCCTCATACGTCTTTTTGTAAAGTTTTTCTGATTGATTTAATTTAACAGCCCTTGGATGTCAGGAAAGAAGTAAGACAACATCTAATGAAATATTGCTATCATTTAGTACCTACAGAATTCATTTCTATACAATATACCTGAATATCTCCACAACGCAGGAAAATTGAGTAGATGATACTGAAGTAGTGACTTTCCCAATCATCGTTTCCAATTAATTAAAGCCATATATCGTGTTACCATGGGCAGTAATATACAATATACTGATATAAGTCAACACTTCTGATTGATCATATACAAACAACCAATTAATAACTGCCGTGGAAGTGACTAGCACACTGCACACACACACACACACACACACACTCACACACACACACACATAATGCGTACAGTACGTAGGCGTAATTGCTTAGGAACGATCCACAGCCGGATGTGACGTGAAAGATATGAAGATTACAATTTTACGAATGTTACTGAGACGAGATTCCCTCTAAAGTACTCTTTCATATAAAGTTAAATTTCTTGACAACTGACTGAATTATCTTTTAATCTGATACGACAGAGGACATAAACGTACGGGATAACGGGGTGTGTGTGTGGGGGAAGAGGAAGGGGGGGGGGGGATTCCGTGGGAGAAAAAAGTGAAATTCAATTATATGAAAGTTTTATCGGCATGTCTTGCTATCAGGCATGTTAGGATGCAAAACTTTATACCAAAATGAAATGAAAGTGAGTGAAGCTTCGCAAAAGTATCCTATTCTGTTCAAGATATTCTTGCTGACGTCACTCACAGCGTCACTCACAGCGTCACTCACAGCGTCACTCACAGCGTCACTCACAGCGTCACTCACAGCGTCACTCACAGCGTCACTCACAGCGTCACTCACAGCGTCACTCACAGCGTCACTCACAGCGTCACTCACAGCATCACTCACAGCGTCACTCACAGCGTCATTCACAGCATCGCTCACAGCATCACTCACAGCATCGCTCACAACATCACTCACAACATCAATTCAAACATCTTGAATCAGTAGCCCCGATATTTTAAAAGATGTAAAATAGCTTTTGTTGGATTGCCTAGTTTTCCAATTTCCAATTAATTACCATTACTGCACAATCTTATGTCGTCATTAATTGTAGTGTGTTCTAAGTGCCACTGAAAGGATTAATCAAAAATGTCAATTCTTATCTAAATGTTTTAAGCTTATTGTCATCTGAATATCTAATATGCAGTAAAGGTTCAATAAAATACAACTTTACTTACTTTGAAGATTATTTGCAGTGATTTCTAGTGATAGTAAAGACACCAAAAGTTATAATCGCTTATACTGTAAGTCCCTCTGAATATTATGATACTTGTTTCACTCATAACTGTGCTATTTACGCACAAGCCCAATAGTTGCATTGAACTTTTGCCTTGGTTCAGTAGTTACATTGTAAATTATTCTCTTTAATAAAAATGATTTTGTAACGCACACTGTTGATTTTCATGCTTGACTGCGCGTGTTAATTTCATGACATCACGCCCAGCGCTCCCGCCACGCTTTACTTAAGAATTAAAATAGGTACAATTCAAAACTGCAATATTTTGACTGAGAACTTTGATCTGTGTTATGCCCTTACATTTATGGTAAACTGAGTTTGAGTAAATGCAGACACCGCATAAGGTGTGCGATATCGAAGACGCACGTTATCGAAAGAATGCATGATCGTACTGATGACACCTACGGCGACCAGTTATGAATTCTTTATAAAGGTTTTGAAACTTAAAACACCCTGAAAGATTGAGTACTCGCCGCCTAATGATAGAAGGTCGTCCACAGATAGAAGGTCGTGCGTAGCTGGAGGGTGAGCACTGAACAGCGCAACTTACCCCTTACAAATAGTAATAAAATTAAGATGGTCACTCCCTGCTCTTGCGAAGGAAGGGGGAGTTCTCATGGGTCGCACGACCTTCCACCCCACCAAAAGGGTAAAAGTCCAGTAAATATGTGAAAAGGTCCAGATATTATCCCTCGGCGACCCCCTCCCCCAATCCAACAGCCTGGCTACACCTCTGTGCTATAGCATAACCCCATTCAATGTTTACTTAAGCCTGTATAGAGTATTTTCCCGACATGTTAATATCTTGCTGAGGCATTGATTTGTTGATTTTAGGGCAAAACTCCATAAAATAAATTCTCCAATGCAATTATAGGGAGGAGAAAAGACTAAACATTCTCATGTGGGACATTCCCCACGCTTCCCCCATAAAGCGCCTCAATTTGGTATAGTCTCAACACCGTAAGTATGCCAATGGTGACCCGCTGGCTGGTATTTGACAGCGCAGATATGTGCCTTTGGCGGCGTGCCAGATCAACAAGTAGGTGTTCCGCCAGTACCTTGCAATTGTTGTAAGTCTAAAATGAAAGCATCCCTTCGTAATATTTCTTTGTACGTGATCTATTAGTCAAAGAGAGTGGTATTGTAGATATCGACCGATAAAGAAGTATCTGACGTGCTTCTTTGTACGTGATCTATTAGTCAAAGAGAATGGTAGTATAGCTATTGACAGATACGAAGTATCTGACCCGCTTCTTTGTACATGATCTATTAGTCAAAGAGAGTGGTATTATAGCTACTGACTTTGAAAAGGAAGTATCTGACGCGCTTCTTTGTACGTGATCTATTAGTCAAAGAGAGTGGTATTATAGCTATTGACTGATAAAGGAGTAATTGACGCGCTTCTTTGTACGTGATCTATTAGTCAAAGAGAGAGGTATTATAGCTATTGAGAGTTAAAGAAGTATCTGACGCGCTTCTGTGTACGTGATCTATTAGTCAAAGAGAATGGTATTATAGCTATTGACAAATAAAGGAGTATCTGACGCGCTTCTTTGTACGTGATCTATTAGTCAAAGAGAGTGGTAGTATAGCTATTGACAGATACGAAGTATCTGACCCGCTTCTTTGTACATGATCTATTAGTCAAAGAGAGTGGTATTATAGCTACTGACTTTGAAAAGGAAGTATCTGACGCGCTTCTTTGTACGTGATCTATTAGTCAAAGAGAGTGGTATTATAGCTATTGACTGATAAAGGAGTAATTGACGCGCTTCTTTGTACGTGATCTATTAGTCAAAGAGAGTGGTAGTATAGCTATTGACAGATACGAAGTATCTGACCCGCTTCTTTGTACATGATCTGTTAGTCAAAGAGAGTGGTATTATAGCTACTGACTTTGAAAAGGAAGTATCTGACGCGCTTCTTTGTACGTGATCTATTAGTCAAAGAGAGTGGTATTATAGCTATTGACTGATAAAGGAGTAACTGACGCGCTTCTTTGTACGTGATCTATTAGTCAAAGAGAGTGGTAGTATAGCTATTGACAGATAGGAAGTATCTGACGCGCTTCTTTGTACGTGATCTATTAGTCAAAGAGAGTGGTATTATAGCTATTGACAGATGAAGAAGTATCTGATTCCCTTCTTTGTACGTGATCTATTAGTCAAAGAGAGTGGTATTATACCTATTGACAGATACGAAGTATCTGATGCGCTTCTTTGTACGTGATCTATTAGTCAAAGAGAGTGGTAGTATAGCTATTGACAGATACGAAGTATCTGACCCGCTTCTTTGTACATGATCTGTTAGTCAAAGAGAGTGGTATTATAGCTACTGACTTTGAAAAGGAAGTATCTGACGCGCTTCTTTGTACGTGATCTATTAGTCAAAGAGAGTGGTATTATAGCTATTGACTGATAAAGGAGTAACTGACGCGCTTCTTTGTACGTGATCTATTAGTCAAAGAGAGTGGTAGTATAGCTATTGACAGATAGGAAGTATCTGACGCGCTTCTTTGTACGTGATCTATTAGTCAAAGAGAGTGGTATTATACCTATTGACAGATAAAGAAGTATCTGATGCGCTTCTTTGTACATGATCTATAACTTAAAGATATTGGTATTATAGCTATTGACAGATGATGAAGTATCTTACGCGCTTCTTTGTACGTGATTTATTAATCAAAGAGATTAATATTATAGCTATTGACAGACAAAGAAGTATCTGACGCGCTTCTTTCTACGTGATCTATTAGTCAAAGAGAGTGGTATTATAGCTATTGACAGATAAAGAAGTATCTGACGCGCTTCTGTGTACGTGATCTATTAGTCAAAGAGAGTGGCATTATAGCTATTGACTGATAAAGAGTATCTGACCCGCTTCTTTGTACGTGATCTATTAGTCAAAGAAATTGGTATCATAGCTATTGACAGATAAAAAAGTATCTAACGCGCTTCTTTGTACGTGATCTATTAGTCAAAGAGAGTGGTATTATAGCTACTGAATTTGAAAAGGAAGTATCTGACGCGCTTGTTTGTACGTTATCTATTAGTCAAAGAGAGTGGTATTATAGCTACTGACAGATAAAGTAGTATCTGACGCGCTTCTTTGTACGTGATCTATTAGTCAAAGAGTGAGTGGTATTATAAATATTGACTGATAAAGAAGTATCAGACGGTCTTCTTTGTACGTGATCTATTAGTCGGAGAGAGTGGTATTATAGCTATTGACTAATTAAGAAGTATCTGACGCGCTTCTTTGTACATGATCTATTAGTCAAAGAGAGTGGTGGTATAGATATTGACTGATAAAGAGTATCTGACCCGCTTCTTTGTACGTGATCTATTAGTCAAAGAGAGTGGTATTATAGCTATTGAGAGATAAAGAAGTATCTGACGCGCTTCTGTGTACGTGATCTATTAGTCAGAGAGAGTGGTATTATAGCTATTGACTGATAAAGAGTATCTGACCCGCTTCTTTCTACGTGATCTATTAGTCAAAGAGAGAGGTATTATAGCTATTGAGAGTTAAAGAAGTATCTGACGCGCTTCTGTGTACGTGATCTATTAGTCAGAGAGAGTGGTATTATAGCTATTGACTGATAAAGAGTATCTGACCCGCTTCTTTGTACGTGGTCTATTAGTCAAAGAGAGTGGTATCATAGCTATTGACGGATACAAACGTATCTGACGCGCTTCTTTGTACGTGATCTATTAGTCAAAGAGAGTGGTATTATAGCTACTGACTTTGACAAGGAAGTATCTGACGCGCTTGTTTGTACGTTATCTATTAGTCAAAGAGAGTGGTATTATAGCTATTGACAGATAAAGAAGTATCTGACGCGCTTCTGTGTACGTGATCTATTAGTCAAAGAGAGTGGTATTATAGCTAGTGGCTTTTGCCCTAAATACTAGGTTCAAAGTATTAAAGGACCCATATGCAGGGATGGCGTAACCACGGGACCAACTGCCTAGTGGGCGGATGGAGGCAGGAGGTGTCCTTTTAAAAGTTATATGAAATTATGATTATAAAATATTCCTAAATCTTGAAAACAAATCGAAATTTGTAACAACTCCATTCTTAAGGTACACATTTTTCAACAGGTGGAAAAGGGGGTATTTAACACGAACATCACACCCCCCTCCCCCTCCCCTCCCCCCTCTCCCTCTCCCACCCTCTCTCTTCATTCAACAGTCTCATTTTGTCCCATTTATTTTCACGATTGTGGAAAGTTCTTTTTTTTTAACAAAGAAGAATAGACAATTAAGTTAGTATAAGACAGGACATACACGCTCGCAGTGCAGTGACCTGTCACCTGCACATACACGTACTAACTACTTGCTGTATGTTACACATACGCAGGCGCTACGTCGATGTATTCGATGTAAAGCTACATTTTACGGCCAAGTGTGGCCAATTCAAATGATTGTAAATGGAGAAACTAAAATCGGACCCGGGATCGGACCCAGGTATTATGAATTATAATGGAATAAATCATATGGGAATGTTTTCTTCATACGATTACGATAATCTCCTAAACTGTGCAAAATGCTCTGAAAAATGACACATATTTTGAACTTCAAACGTTATAACTAAAGAGTCTTTGAATAATCTGTTCCATTTCAAACGGTGTAGAGAACTTGAATTCATTATCTATCGTTTGAGACCATTTTCATTTAATTATTTGAAAAAAGAAGTACCGTACTTTGTAAACTATAAAAAGTGTTTTTTCTTGTTTTTCAATGGGAGCGCAAGCAAAATCACAAGGTTATTGCCGCTTTGACTTTTGTAACTCATGAATAAAAGTATTACGGAGTCCATTTTACACGGCCTGACAATTAACATATATCTATTTACCATATATATAAAAAGCCCATTTCACACGGCCTGACAATTAACATATATCTATTTACCATATATATAAAATCCAAAGTAATTGGTGCAAAAAAGGGCCCGTACTTTTCAACAAATAGAAATCGATGAGAGAAAACATTTCGCGTCCGCTTATGTATCCCTTTATTGTAATTCAGACCATGGAGCTATTAACTTAGTTAATAGCTCCATGTTCAGACGTAGTCTTAGTACGCATGAGCTGCATGGAGTGTACTATTCAGCTATTGGGTTTCCTGTTGTTTGTGTATTGTAAACATGCTGTGAAGAGGCGATTAGCTTTTTCCAATATCGGATTTGGGCTTATTTTCTTCCATTTTTAACAGTTTATATTCATCAGAGATTAAAACATTATTTGGCTGAAATATTATAAACAACAATCATGAACGAAGAAGTGCAAGAGCGAGGCATATAGACGACAACGTTAGGCTGCAAGATTATGATACCAAAAATTAAGAACTATGCTATTTATTAAACTTTTTGTATGAATCAATATCTGTTTATTATATCCTTGAACAAACTCCTTATATCTTTTCTTATCACTGCATTCTTTAAAATTGTTTTCTATTCTGCACAAGTATAGTTTGTCATACATTTGTTTAAGAAAAATGAGTTAAAAAAAGTTTCTCATCAGTAATGCCTTATCTAACACACTTTTGAACTGTATCTTTATCTTTATTTATTTCCAGTATAAATCATATACACGTCATAAATAGGAAAATACAATAATACAATAATATACAATACAAAAAAAGGAAAAAATAATGATAATAAATAAAAAGTAAACGAAAGGAAATAATGTAGAAAATGAAACTATAAAACGGTTCAGTAAAGATATGAAAATGAATACAAAATGATTAGATACAAAGGGTTATGATAAGAGGTCTAACATACTAAAATGTATAAAAATTGCAGCTCTATATACAAATTAATTTTTAAAAACTGTTGTTCTGAAACTTGGGATGGTGGCTGGGTCTCTCAGATTATAATTTGTTTTATTGCACATGGATGTTATTTATAGATTTAATGGGTGGTCTTTTGTTGAAATTATGTTTTGGGCAAGTCTGTCAAATTCTTCTTTGCTGCATCGTTTACTTTATTTATAAGTAATGTTAAGACCAAATTTGGTTTGTGTACCTGAAAGCCTTTGATGATATTTTACTTTTGCGCCCTCATTTTGTTCTTTTTGATTTTGTCATTTACTTTGTGCTGTTGTCATGGTTACACTGCGTTTTGGGTTTCTGGCTGCCAAGGTAACCTTTTTTCTCGTACTGCATCAGTTTATTTTCGCCCTTTGTTTTAGGCGTTTTTGCAATGGTGCTTTGACCGCTGTGTCGGTGATGTTCAGTTTATTTTGATAATGTGAGTCCTGGAGTTACTGACAGGTTGTCAGGTATGTTATTATTTTTTGTTTGAAGTAGTTTTTGATAAATAAAGTTCGGCCAGGGTGTTAGGTTTGTTTCACTAATTGTGTAGGTAGTAAATCCTAGACAGTTTGCATTTAGTAACTTTGCTATCATTTACGGTCACCTGTTGCGTCTTTAAGTTCATACATGAAATAATCCTTTCCAGTGTTATTTTTACTCAGTGAGCTTCGGTTACACGTTATGTGTACTTAGCGGGCTGCTTGGGACTGACTACCTGTATTTGTTGTTATCGTTTGGTGCTCATTTAGCGTTGTATTTACTCTAGAGCTTAGGTCTAGCCTGCCGCTTTTCAGGCTCCCGTAACTTGTTTGTTTTTGTCCAAGCTTATGGTGCTCTTTTAGAATAAGTATAACCTATTTGTTGCTCATTCCATAGAGGCGATTTATTTGGTTTTGCGTATTTGTGTTGTTGCTATGAGTCTCTGAAGGCTTAAGTTAGTATTTTAATTTATTTTATTTTATTTTACGTATGACATGTTAAGAGTTATGTTATTCATATTTTCAGCTTGTGATGTCGACTGACTGGTTGGTTTAGCCTCTTGTTTCGGCCCTTATTGGAGGTGGGATAATTGTTTCGGTGAGAATTCATTTTACATGGTTTGTTCTCCTGTTTAAGTGGGTTTATTGAACCTGCTGGGCGAGGATTTGTAGGGAATATTTTTCTTTTCTTGAAGTTGTCTAACCTACTTGGGTATGACATTTTTACTATTGTATTTGTTATCTTTGTTAAGTCTTTTAGTAAAGTTTGACATGGCTCTAGGTGTACAATGGAAGGGAAAATGTTTCACCCACCTTTGTTTTGTTAGCGCCTTTGAATGTTAGTTTTTTCAATGTTGTGTAATTGCTTTGTGTTTATTGTTTTGATTATCTTTCAGTCAATCGTTCTACAAGACGCATTAAACGAGCAGTATCTCAAACAGCGCCTCCGTGTTTAATTTGTAATTTAAGAATAAGGACCACCACAATCATTGACGAAACAACTACCAGTACCTAGTTGGATATTCAACCAAGATGTCATCTGAGAGTAGGGAAAAGTTTCCAACAGCAAAGGGGCAAGAGTATACGATGGAGATGAAGTTCACGGCTCTAAGAAGTGCTTGGAAAGATCTCAAAGCTGTTTCAGAGGAAATAGAGTCCCTAGTTGAAGAAAGCCCATCAAATGAAAAAGTGAAAGACGCTTATTCTAACTGGTTAAGCAAGTATGAACATTTCATGAACATTAATGAAGAATATTCCAAATTGCTTAATGAAGAGGCTAAAGTAGAGCATTTAGATAATTGGTATGATAAAAGGATAATTTATGTCACAAATGTTAAGTCAAATGTAGAAAAGTGGTTTGCTATTAAGTCTAAGGAGTTAGGTTCTTCTTTTAAAGCTGGGTCTAAATCGGAATCAAGGTCATCGGTGTGTAGCAAAACGTCATCGATGAAACTGACTGAAATAGCTAGAGAAAAGGAATTACTGGAAAAAACCCAATTGTTACAGGAACGGCAGGCCTTAGAAAAGAAGCTGAAGCTGTTAGAAATAGAGATGCAGCATCAAGCAGAAGCACATAAAATTGAGAAGGAACTAGCGGAGTCCAGAGGAAGAAGCCAGGTTTTGGAAGAAATTGAAGATCAAGAAAATAGCCAATGTCTAGATGATGAGAGTGTAGGAGAAGTCAGCAACCCAAGCAGAGGGGATGAAAGAGCTGCATTGAAAGGAGGAGAAGCTAGACCTCGCAGGACAGTTGCCTGGCACTCGGAGCAACAGGACAGCAAAAAACTTGGTGAAGTCTTGATCGAAATGCAGAAACCAAAACTAGAGATTAAGAAGTTCAGTGGGGATTGCATGGAATTCAATAAGTTCATGCGACAATTCAGGTCTAGAATTGAAGGGTTGTGCTCTGACGATGAGAAGATTGCCTACTTAGAGCAGTACACTAATGGTGAAGCTCATCAAATTGTGGTTGGGTTTTCATATCTGGATGCTGCGGTTGGCTATCCGGCTGCTATTAAGGAACTGAAACGAAGATATGGGGATCCTGAGGTTATTGCTAACTCATATGTCCAGAAGGTGTTGAACTGGTCACCCATTCGTGCAGATGACCCCAAGGCTCTAGATGAGTTTGCAGTCTTTCTGAAAGAATGCGAAGCAGCTACCAAGTGTGTTGGGGGTTTGGGTGTCCTGGAATTTTCTGAAAACTTAAAACATATTCTTCAGAAGCTTCCATTCTATCTGCACGACAGATGGAGGGGTATCGTGCAAGGTCTTCGTCACAAGGGACGAAGAATTGGGTTCAACAATTTGGTCGAGTTCGTTCAGACGGAGTCAGTCAAGTTAAATGACCCAGTTTATGGCAGAAATAATTTGGTGCCAGAGAGAAAACAAAAATCAGATCATGGAAAGGCCAAGATTACCGCTGTGACCAACGTAGAAGACAGGAGTCTTAAATGCTGGAATTGCAAGGACCCTCATGTCTTTGCTAGTTGCCCAAGGCTTCATGATATGACCTCGACGAACGGAGAGATCTAATACGTGGTCTGAAGTTGTGTTTTAGGTGTCTTACCAAGGGGCACATGTCAATTACATGCCGTGCAGCCAGTGGGGCTGTGAAGTATGTAAGAGAAACCACCACACCCTTTTACATGATTTCGCACGAGGGCGAGATCCAACCAGTAACACACAGGCATCAACTAATGCTAGGACTGCTGATCAGTCAGTCTGTGCTAATGCCACGAGTTCTAGTAGTTGCACCATGCCCATTATTCCAGTGAAGGTGACTAAGGGGTCTAAGGTTGCAGAATGTTATGCGTTTTTGGACCCTGGCAGTAATGTGTCGTTCTGTACTGAAATGTTAGCACATGAGCTAAAGGCGAGTGGTAAAAGACACTACTTAAGATGAAGACGATGGGAGCCCCCTGTAGCGTGCCCACCACAATTATTTCCGGTTTGAAGATAGAAGCAATCAGTGGAGATGGAGTTCAAGTGAATCTGCCTCCAGTGTTTACGAAGTCCAGCCTGCCTGTAGAAGAAGGTCATATTCCGATTGAAAAGATATTGAAGCATGGGAACATTTGAGAGACCTGAATCTCCTAGACTAAAGGATGTCCATCGCGTTGATTTGTTGATCGGCATAATGTTCCTGCTGCTTACGCACCTGTTGATGTTAGGACGGGCCCTTTAGGTAGTCCATATGCGACTAAAACCCCTCTTGGATGGATTGCTTGGGGAGTGAAACGTGGAGGGAGTGGAGTAATATCTAGTAACTTCACTCAGGCTGATAGCAACTTAGAGAACCTATTTAGACAAAGTTTGAATTATGACTTTCCCGAGAAAGCGGTAGATGACCGCAAAGAATGGTCTTGGGAAGATAAGAAGTTTATGGAGCTAATGAACAGTACCTGCCAGATGGTCAATGGTCATTATCAAGTGAGTCTACCACTCCGAAATCAACAGCTAAGATTACCAAGTAACAAACAAATGGCGATGAAACGGCTGATGAGTCTTGAGAACAAGATGAAGAAGCTACCCAAGTTCAAAGAGGATTACATCACTTTTATGGAAAATGTGATAAGTAAAGGGTATGCTGAGGAGGTTCAGCAGGGCAACCTGAAGAAGGGAAGGAGTGGTACATACCTCATCATGGTGTATATCACCCCGAAAGCCAGATAAAATCAGAGTGGTGTTTGATTGTGGGTCAAGGTATTGTGGAACATCCTTAAATGAAGTCTTGCTTGCAGGACCTAACCTGATGAACAACCTCCAAGGAGTGTTGATGAGATTTAGAGAGCATCCGTAGCATTTTCCAGTGACATCGAATGCATGTTTTACCAAGTTAAAGTGCCTGAGAGCCAGAGAGATCTTTTAAGATTCCTGTGGTGGCTGAAAGGAGATACAACTCAGATGCCACAGTCCTTCCGTATGGGGTTCATTTGTTTGGAGCTGTGTCTTCCCCATCATGTGCTATCTATAGCCTGAGGAGAGCTGCCGCAGACAACTTATGCCAGGTAAGCATACAAGCAGTGAACACGCTACTTCACAACTTCTACATGGATGACGCTCTAAAGTCTGTTGAATGTGTTGAAGATGCTGTCAAGTTAGTCAGAGAGTTGAAGTCATTGTGTAAAGGAGGAGGGTTTAACCTGACTAAATGGTCCAGTAATGAGAGAGAAGTCTTATGAGAGATCTCTATGGAAGATAGAGCTAAGGAATTGAGGGATTTGGACTTAGATTCTTCGCAACTTCCCACAGAACGGACCCTGGGAGTGCTCTGGAATGTAGAGACAGATGAATTCCAGTTTAAAAGCAAGATTCAGAGAACAGATGCTACACGAAGAATGATGCTTTCAGTGGTGAGCTCGATTTATGATCCTTTGGGATTTATTGCCCCACTCATGCTACCAGCCAAGTCCATTTTGCAGGAGATGTAGAACGGAGCTGGATGGGATGATAACCCTGAAATCCAGGTGCTGAGAGTTGGGAGCTATGGAAGACAAACATTGAAGGTTTAGAAGGGGTTAAGATTCCTCGATGTTATGGGCCAGCAGACTTTGGCAAGGTAATGTCCAGAGAGCTACATGCTTTTGCTGATGCCAGTGAAGTAGGATATGGATGTGTGATATACCTAAGACAAACCAACTTTGAGGGAGACGTGCACTGTTCCTTCCTGTTTTCTAAGGCTAGGGTAACCCCGCTAAAGAAGATAACAGTCCCTAGGTTGGAACTTACAGCTGCTACTCTGGCGGTGAAGATGGCTGCTATGGTTCAGAAAGAACTTGATGTAAAGATTGACAGAGTTTTATATTGGACTGACAGTACAGCTGTACTAAGATACATAGCTAATGACAGGGCAAGGTACCATACCTTTGTTGCAAATCGTATACAGGTCATTAGAGAAGCATCTACTCCAGCTCAGTGGCACCACATTGACACAAAGATGAACCCAGCAGATCTGGCATCTAGAGGGGTCAAGACAGTTGGAATGCTTAATGACAGTATTTGGTTTCGTGGTCCAGCCTTCTTGTGGAGGAGTGAAGCAGAATGGCCAAAGCAGAAGATTGATATGAGAATGGAAGATAAGGATCCAGAAGTGAAGGTTAGCTGTGCAGCTCTTCAATGCGATGAAACTTCAATTACAGAGAATTTAGCGACAAGAATTTCTAAGTGGGAGACCTTGAAAAGAATCATGGCCTATGTCCTCGTGGCAAAGAAGAAGTTCTTGAGTTTGATTGGCAAATCAACAGGAGAATTTGAAGGTGCTCAACGACTGACTCTTAAAATGTTGGAAGAAAGTGAAGTGAAAATCATTAAAGATATCCAAAGAAAGGCATATCCAGATGAAATAGAAGCTTTGTCCAAAGAAAAGAGTGTCTCCAAGGGAAGTTCGCTTTTTAAGCATGCTCCTATGCTGACTACTGACGGAGTCATTCGTGTTGGAGGTCGATTGAGCAAATCAGAATTATCCTATGACATGAAGCATCCTATGGTTCTTCCTAAATCATCGCGAGTTGCTGTCTTGATTGTGCAAGATGCACATTGTGCAGTGGGCCACTTGGGAAGGAATAGCATCCTAGCCAAAGTAAGGGAGAAATTTTGGATCTACGGAGCCAGCCAGTTGGCGAAGAAAGTGGCTAGAGACTGTGTTCGATGTCGTCTCTACCAAGCAAAACCATGTGAGCAGTTGATGGCAGACCTACCAGCAAAGAGAGTTGAGGCTGAACTTTCACCATTCACACACTGTGGTATGGACTATTTTGGCCCCTTGATGGTGCGTCGGGGAGATCAGAAGTAAAACGCTATGGGGTGATTTTCACTTGCTTTTCTTCCCGAGCAGTACATTTGGAAGTTGCACATTCTTTGGACACAGATGCTTGTGTCAACGCTATTAGACGGTTTATGGCAAGGAGAGGTCCAATCAAGAGTATCACATCTGACAATGGTACTAACCTAGTTGGGGCGGAGAAAGAGTTGAGGCAGTTGCTCAAGAAGGTTGACCAGACCAGGATGGCTGACACATTATGTTCAGGAGGGATTGAATGGTCCTTCAATCCACCAACGGATCTCATTTCGGCGGTGTGTGGAAAGAATGATAAGGACGACTCGAAAGATACTTTACAGTCTTATGAAAGAACAACCTCGCACACTTGATGATGATCTGCTCAGCACTGTACTTTGTGAGGCTGAAAACATCCTAAACAACAGACCCCTCACGACAACGTCACCAGATCCTGATGATTTGTTACCATTGACACCGAATATGTTGATAAACCCACGAGCTAGAGTGTTGGCTTCTCCTGGGGTATTCGAGCACATAGATGTCTATGCAAGAAAGCGTTGGAGACAAGCACAGTACCTGGTAGATGTTTTCTGGTCCCGTTGGAGAAGAGAGTATGTAGTCACTCTACAGCAACGCACCAAGTGGCAGCGACAGACGCGAAATGTGCAAGTTGGTGATGTTGTGCTAATTGTTGACAAGTCAGTTCCGAGAAACAGCTGGCCTATGGGAGTAGTTACGACAACCTTCAATGACCAGAAAGGACATGTTAGATCATGCCAAGTGAGGACCAAGACATCGATATTAGAAAGACCCGTGTCTAAGTTGTGTGTTCTTGTTGAGGCGAAATTGTAATTACTTGGCGGGTGTTTAAAGCGAGGTAGTAGCTTGTTGGTATTTGACATTTCGAGTCACTCATTCGAAATTTGATCTTTGTACCTTTTCGGTGTAGAATTGCTTGAGTCGCAATTAAGGGGCGGGAGTGTTAAGACCAAATTTGGTTTGTGTACCTGAAAGCCTTTGATGATATTTTACTTTTGCGCCCTCATTTTGTTCTTTTTGATTTTGTCATTTACTTTGTGCTGTTGTCATGGTTACACTGCGTTTTGGGTTTCTGGCTGCCAAGGTAACCTTTTTTCTCGTACTGCATCAGTTTATTTTCGCCCTTTGTTTTAGGCGTTTTTGCAATGGTGCTTTGACCGCTGTGTCGGTGATGTTCAGTTTATTTTGATAATGTGAGTCCTGGAGTTACTGACAGGTTGTCAGGTATGTTATTATTTTTTGTTTGAAGTAGTTTTTGATAAATAAAGTTCGGCCAGGGTGTTAGGTTTGTTTCACTAATTGTGTAGGTAGTAAATCCTAGACAGTTTGCATTTAGTAACTTTGCTATCATTTACGGTCACCTGTTGCGTCTTTAAGTTCATACATGAAATAATCCTTTCCAGTGTTATTTTTACTCAGTGAGCTTCGGTTACACGTTATGTGTACTTAGCGGGCTGCTTGGGACTGACTACCTGTATTTGTTGTTATCGTTTGGTGCTCATTTAGCGTTGTATTTACTCTAGAGCTTAGGTCTAGCCTGCCGCTTTTCAGGCTCCCGTAACTTGTTTGTTTTTGTCCAAGCTTATGGTGCTCTTTTAGAATAAGTATAGCCTATTTGTTGCTCATTCCATAGAGGCGATTTATTTGGTTTTGCGTATTTGTGTTGTTGCTATGAGTCTCTGAAGGCTTAAGTTAGTATTTTAATTTATTTTATTTTATTTTACGTATGACATGTTAAGAGTTATGTTATTCATATTTTCAGCTTGTGATGTCGACTGACTGGTTGGTTTAGCCTCTTGTTTCGGCCCTTATTGGAGGTGGGATAATTGTTTCGGTGAGAATTCATTTTACATGGTTTGTTCTCCTGTTTAAGTGGGTTTATTGAACCTGCTGGGCGAGGATTTGTAGGGAATATTTTTCTTTTCTTGAAGTTGTCTAACCTACTTGGGTATGACATTTTTACTATTGTATTTGTTATCTTTGTTAAGTCTTTTAGTAAAGTTTGACATGGCTCTAGGTGTACAATGGAAGGGAAAATGTTTCACCCACCTTTGTTTTGTTAGCGCCTTTGAATGTTAGTTTTTTCAATGTTGTGTAATTGCTTTGTGTTTATTGTTTTGATTATCTTTCAGTCAATCGTTCTACAAGACGCATTAAACGAGCAGTATCTCAAACAGCGCCTCCGTGTTTAATTTGTAATTTAAGAATAAGGACCACCACAAGTAAATCACGGTCTAAACAAAATATATTGCCATATTATCTCAAGAAACTCTTATTTCTATTTTTATCTTTTACTTTTTAAAATTTGGTATCAAACTGGAACTGCATACATGGTATATTGATATGAATTAAAGTTGTGTGTGCATTACATTTCATTAAATTTGTATTGCTTTAAAGATATTTCATTGGAACTGGCTTAGTTGATAAATAAAATGTTGTCTAAAGTTCCATTCCTCTTGGCCTACATTCCACATGCGGCATGCTATGCCGTCAAACATGGCAAGCCGTCCCACCCTCTCCTACATGCCGTCCCACCACCCCCCTCATGCTGTCCCGCCCATCTGCCATATGCCATCTCAGCCTCTGACGGTCTGATATTATCAAGAGTGACAATCCTGGCTATGACCACGCTACGCGTAAAGACTCTCAAATCTGTGAAACCACGTAATACTTTTGTAGAACAAATATACACACATGAAAGGCCGTTCATGTGTGTTCATAAATCCATAACTTTTTTTCCCTCAATAAAAATCTGTAACGAACTTGACCTGCACTGCGTGCAAACTAAAGTGTTCAACTACTGTTTCAATGACTTCGTTCTTAAAACCAACCCGCATAATAATAGTGATTTCCAAATCCTACCAATTGTATTTTTAGTTTTCTGTAACACATCACAGCTAGTTCCACGGTTTGTTTTCTTATGCGCGTTTTGAGGTAAACGTGTCCATATGCAGAAGAACAAGCACCGAAAAGGTTGATATATTTCACAGAGGGTACAAATAAGACTAATAAGGTTTTTTTTTCTTCGCTGAAAAGTAGGGGGGGAAGCGGGGAGGGGAACAGAGAAGGGGCGGGCGGGGAAGGGAGAGACGGGGAGGGGGAGAGGCGGGGGAGAGGCGGGGAGGGGCGGGGGAGTGGGAGGGTCGGAAGTCATCAAGTTTTACATTTTTGATGGGGGGGGCCTTAAGCTCATAAAGTTCTCACCCCCCCCCCTCTCCCTGGTTCCTACTCCCTTGAAATTGTTCATACTTAAAAACTATCCTTACAGGCATTTAACACTTTTACTGGAATAAGAACAACTGTTCTTTTGTTTCAGTCATATCAAGTGGAAATCACATGGGAGGGGAACCCTAGGCCCACCCCCTCCCCTCCACCCCCTTTTGGTTCCTACGCCCTTGAAATTGTTCATACTTAAGAACTACCCTTACAGGCATTTAACACTTTCACTGGAATAAGAACAACTATTCTTCTGTTTCGGTCATATCAAGTGGAACTCATGTCGTAATATCATTGCTACCGGTCCCTGGTTTATCAATCGTTCAAGTTTTGTATGATTCATAATACTTTTCGTATAACTTTGTTAGCTGTATGTACTAAGGTTCATTGACGCTTACGATCTCATTATCAGATCATTGAATGCACCAACTAACTTACCATAGAGCACAGCTGCAGATAGATTCTAATTCAATTACCGAAATGGAAAATATATACGTCCGTTATGTGTTTTTATTACTTTTGTCGATTGCAAGATACACAAATGGCGAGGAATAAACAAAGAAAAGACTTACATGACCTATAAGTACAATTCGTGGGTTTAGTCATTCACTTAGGCCATTTGCCGTAATATATCGGTAGAGTAAATGTTGTAGCCATGGTCATATAGGCTTATAACGACCAGACTTCACTTTATCCTTTGCACAGCTTTTGTTAACGAGACAG
>JAIGNY010001840.1:430000-462500 GCA_020152595.1 Chiridota heheva
CACACATTGCATGAATGCTACATTCTCTGCACATGCATTGGATAAATGTTACATTCTCTGCACACATTGGATGAATGTTACACTCTCTGCACACATTGGGTGAATGTTACACTCTCTGCACACATTGGATGAATGTATTTTCTGCACATGCATTGGATGAATGTTATGTTCTCTTCACATGGATTGGCTGAATGTTATATTCTCTGCACACATTGGATGAATGTTATATTCTCTGCACATACATCGGATGAATGTTAAATTCTCTGCACACATTGGATGAGTGTTACATTTTCTGCACACATTGGATGAATGTTACATTCTCTGCACACATTTGATAAATGTTAAATTCTCTGCACATGGATTGGATGAATGATAGATTCTCTGCACACATTGGATGAATGTTATATTCTATGCACACATTGCATGAATGCTACATTCTCTGCACAGGCATTGGATGAATGTTACATTCTCTGCACACATTGGATGAATGTTACACTCTCTGCACACATTGGGTGAATGTTACACTCTCTGCACACATTGGATGAATGTTATATTTTCTGCACATGCATTGGATGAATGTTATGTTCTCTTCACATGGATTGGCTGAATGTTATATTCTCTGCACACATTGGATGAATGTTACATTCTCTGCACACATTGGATGAGTGTTATATTCTCCGCACACATTGGATGAATGTTATATTCTATGCACACATTGCATGAATGCTACATTCTCTGCACAGGCATTGGATATATGTTACATTCTGTGCACACATTGGATGAGTGTTATATTCTCCGCACACATTGGATGAATGTTACATTCTATGCACACATTGCATGAATGTTACATTCTCTGCACATGCATTGGATAAATGTTATATTCTCTGCACACATTGGATGAGTGTTATATTCTCTGCACACATTGGATGAATGTTATATTCTATGCACACATTGCATGAATGCTACATTCTCTGCACATGCATTGGATAAATGTTACATTCTCTGCACACATTGGATGAATGTTACACTCTCTGCACACATTGGGTGAATGTTACACTCTCTGCACACATTGGATGAATGTTATATTTTCTGCACATGCATTGGATGAATGTTATGTTCTCTTCACATGGATTGGCTGAATGTTATATTCTCTGCACACATTGGATGAATGTTACATTCTCTGCACACATTGGATGAATGTTATATTTTCTGCACACATTGGATGGATGTTATATTCTTTGCACACATTGGATGAATGTTATATTCTCTGCACACATTGGATGAGTGTTACATTCTCTGCACACTCATTAACTTACCGATCAGAGCCGTAGTGACGGCTTCAGGGTGCGGACTGCCTTTTCCGAACAGCTGCTGTGTGAATCTTGTATATGAAGTTTTGTTGATGTTTCGTAAATATTATACGGAATCGAGTTCAGTTTTAAGCAAACCTTAAACATTTCTATAGCATTGAGATCCATTAATTTTATAAAACGCTTTGCAACTTAAAGGGGTATTATTACATGGTTTTAACGTCAGTTATTAAATCTTCTTATTTCTCCCGACGTCCCATCTGTCCATAACACAGATTTGACGTATTTAGACGATTCTGCTTGCAAAACTGTTTTAAATTATCTTGTTTTATCTTAGAACCCAATTTTTAGCACTACCGTTTTTTCTTAACTACCAAATTCATAAATTTTAAATTCAACAAAAGATTTAAAAAAAATCCATGGCTACATTTATTGAACTCATTTTGAGCTAATGTTAGTTAATGTTAGCTTACCGGCCTCTGCAAACTGAATTCTTAAATCGGACTACATAAAACTGGCTTTCCAAGTTTTCACTGTCGATTCCTTTTGGTACAGCGCATACAAATTTGCACTTTTTAAAGTCATATTTTCTTTTTGTTTCGTTTATTAATTTAAAGCCAAATGCCCATAACAATAAAATACATAATTGTATGCAATGAGATACAGCTTATATAGAACATTATAATGATACGTAAAATCTAAGTTGACACATTTTCAACGAAACTTCAAGGGCCTGCTTCAGGGGCCTGCTTCAGGGGCCTGCTTCAGGGACCTGCCTCAGGGTCCTGCTTCAGAGGCCTGCTTCAGAGGCCTGCTTCAGGGGCCTGCTTCAGGGGCCTGCTTCAGGGACCTGCTTCAGGGACCTGCTTCAGGGCCTGCTTCAGGGGCCTGCTTCAGGGGCCTGCTTCAGAGGCCTGCTTCAGAGGCCTGCTTCAGAGGCCTGCTTCAGAGGCCTGCTTCAGAGGCCTGTTTCAGGGGCCTGCTTTAGGGGCCTGCTTCAGGGGCCTGCTTCAGGAACCTGCTTTAGGGGCCTGCTTCAGGGGCAAGCTTCAGGGGCCTGCTTCAGAGGCCTGCTTCAGGGGCCTGCTTCAGGGGCCTGCTTCAGGAGCCTGCTTTAGAGGCCTGCTTCAGGGGCCTGCTTCAGGTAACCCGCTTCAGGTAACCCTGCCTGAGATGACCAGACCAAACAAGATTTTCCTTAATCAGTAGGGGAAAATATATTTTCTTTGATATGGAGCAGTTTAAAGTAAAAGAAGCCGACGGTTTTGCGATCTTGCAAAACGATCGATGACACGGTCGATGTTGATTTTTTCGCCAGCATGGATGTACATCAAGGTTGGACCGGTTAAACGTCCTTCACTTGTCCTGTTCCTGAGATATGTTTTCAGTAGTTGCAATGATTAAAATGGTCTTCCAACTATTGCATTTGATATTGGTAGAACAGCGGCAATGTTTAATAATGCATGGATGCAGGGAAAATATGGATGTCACATTCTTTTATTGTAGACACATGGTCAGTGAGGGATTTGTCTGAAAACTCCCTTCGGCATTTGAATACCCACTGCTTGTATTGTGCAAAGGCGCGAATTCCCGTTGTATCATCTGGTCATAAGGGCTATTGTCCCATGCAGTATTTGACAGGATTTTTGAAGTACGTAAAGCAGACATACTTAGGAGCATAACCCTTACAATAAATACAAATACGCCCACAAATTAACATTCAGCACGGGTAGGAGGGGGAATGCGGCTCCCACGGCTCTCCCTGGCCACGTGCCTGTGAGGTAACAGAAGTAGCTTTTAATTGACGATTGCTCTTGAAACATAGACGTCTATCAATTACTATAGCATCATGATATGGTCCTAATTTATATTCATTTAGGGTTCACGTGGTAGTGAGGACAAAAAGGCAGCGAGCTGTTACTGTCATGATAACAGAGGAGTCGCTCCTCCTATAAGATTGTCATACCAACATGACAGTCGTCTGATCACATCTCAGCCCTGCTACATCAACAAACTAGTCGCAGGTGCCTTCGTTTCACTTCATCTGCACCACATTTTTTGAGAAACGAACCCAGCATACGACGTTCGCTGACAGATCCTTTTCATGTTATGCTTCTCGGAAGTGGAATCATGCCTGTACATATCAGAAATGTAAATTCCAGTGACATTTTCAAAAATGATAAATAACTTTTGAAACATTATCCTACTGGACTGGCCTACAAACTTTAGTTTCCTGTTTAGCGCCCTAGTGAAATTCATTGGCTTTCGGCGCTTTAGAAATAACATTGATTAATTGACTGATCGATCGATCGATCGATCGGTGGGTTGTTGGTAGGTCGGTCGGTGGGTCGGTGGGTCGGTCGGTGGGTCGGTCGGTGGGTGGGTCGGTCGGTGGGTCGGTGGGTGGGTCGGTCGGTTGGTGGGTCGGTGGGTGGTCGGCCGATAGATCGATCGATTGATTGATTGATCGATCGAACGATTGATTGGTCGATATATAGGGATGGAACTTTTGTAAATATAACAAAAACTACTCTATCAATAATAACATATAAACAATATAGAGAGCTGAATATTGACCATAATGACACAAATTTAACTTTGATTTGAAACGCAGAAAAATTGTTTTAAGCAAAAAATATGATACTTCGGAAACATCGAAAGCACAAGATAAATTGAACTTATCAATTACTTTCCTTCCTATTGTAAAACAAACGAAAAAACATTGCATTTATGTGCTATTTTTACATTTGAAAAAAAATAAAAAGAGAGATGTTAATTATACGCACAATCTGTACCTTTGTAGTTCACTCACAATAAGCAAAAAGGAAATCACTACATTTTGAGGGAAAGAAGATTTATTCATAGATTAAACGTAAATGAAAAATTGAAAGCGAGATTGATAATGTGAAGACTTGAACATTTTGACTGTTTTGATTATATTTGTAAAGATTGGGGCACAAAATGGACGTCCTTACAAAAAAGTATATTTGAAGTTATGTCTACAAATAAACGAATATTGTACATCAAAATAATTCGATTATCCGACAACTTTTCCCACTTTTCCCAGATGTAAATTTTTGGAATGCAAACAGTTTCTATCATTTCACAAAATAATTTTTATTTTTTGTAGTATCCGTCCTCTTGTCAATGTTCAATATCTAATTAGCTGGCAAAACACTAAATCTTATTCTCGAAATCTTAAGCCTTAAATGTACATGTATCAATGCATTTCAAATCCTAAAATTGAAAAAAATCGACATTAATGTTAAACAATACGCTCTACTTTTATCTTTTACACCTTTCCCGGGACAGTGTATCAATACATATCAAGTCCCAAATAGAATCGACAATAATGTTAAACATTACGTTTTATAGTCCTCCATAATTGTAACATACATTTACCTTTTACACCTTTCCAAAGACAGTGTATCAATACATATCAAGTCCTAAATAGAATCGACATTAATGTTAAACATAACGCTCTATAGTCCTCTATAATTGTAACATACTTTTATCTTTTACACGTTTCCCGAGAAGGTGTATCAATACATATCAAGTCCTAAAAGGAATCGACATTAATGTTAAACATAACGCTCTATAGTCCTCCATAATTGTAACATACTTTTAACTTTGACACCTTTCCCGGGACAGCGTATCAATACATATCAAGTCCTAAAAGGAATCGACATTAATGTTAAACATTACGCTCTATAGTCTTCCATAATTGTAACATACTTTTATCTTTTACACTTTTCCCGGGACAGTGTATCAATACATATCAAGTCCTAAATAGAAATGACAACATGTTAAACATTACGCTCTGTAGTCCCCCATAATTGTAACATACTTTTATCTTTTACACCTTTCCCGGGACAGTGTATCAATACATATCAAGTCCTAAAAGGAATCGACATTAATGTTAAACATTACGCTCTATAGTCTTCCATAATTGTAACATACTTTTATCTTTTACACCTTTCCCGGGACAGTGTATCAATACATATCAAGTCCTAAATAGAAATGACAACATGTTAAACATTACGCTCTGTAGTCCTCCACAATTGTAGCATACTTTTATCTTTTACACTTTTTCCGGAAAAGTGTATCAATACATATCAAGTCCTAAATCGAATTGACATAATGTTAAACATTACGCTCTATAGTACATTATAAGTGTACGATACTTTTTTCTTTTACACCTTTCCCGGGGCAGTGTATCGATACTTATCAAGTCCTAAATAGATTCGACATTAATGTTAAACATTACGCTCTATAGTCCTCTATAATTGTAACATACTTTTATCTTTTACACCTTTCCAGGGTCAGTGTATCAATACATATCAAGTTCTAAAAGGAATCGACATTAATAATAAACATTACGCTCTATAGTCTTCCTAAATTGTAACATACTTTTATATATTACACCTTTCCCGGGACAGTGTATCAATACATATCAAGTCTTAAATAGATTCGACATTAATGTTAAACATTACGCTCTATAATCTTCCATGATTTTACTTACTTTGATCTTATACACCTTTCCTGGGACAGTGTATCAATACATATCAAGTCCTAAAAGGAATCGACATAATGTTAGGCATTACCCTCTATAGTCCTCCATAATTGTAACATACTTTTATCTTTTACACCTTTCCAGGGTTAGTGTATCAATACATATCAAGTTCTAAAAGGAATCGACATTAATAATAAACATTACGCTCTATAGTCCATTATATGTGTACTATACTTTTTTCTTTTACACCTTTTCCAGGGCAGTGTATCGATACTTATCAAGTCCTAAATAAAATTGACATAAACTAAAACATCACGTTTTATAGTCTTCCATAATTGTAACATACATTTACCTTTTACACCTTTCCAAAGACAGTGTATCAATACATATCAAGTCCTAATAGAATTGACATAATGTTAAACATAACGCTCTATAGTCTTCCTAAATTGTAACATATTTTTATATTTTACACCTTTCCCGGGACAGTGTATCAATACATATCAAGTCTTAAATAGATTCGACATTAATGTTAAACATTACGCTCTATAATCTTCCATGATTTTACTTACTTTGATCTTATACACCTTTCCTGGGACAGTGTATCAATACATATCAAGTCCTAAAAGGAATCGACATAATGTTAGCATTACCCTCTATAGTCCTCCATAATTGTAACATACTTTTATCTTTTACACCTTTCCAGGGTTAGTGTATCAATACATATCAAGTTCTAAAAGGAATCGACATTAATAATAAACATTACGCTCTATAGTCCATTATATGTGTACTATACTTTTTCTTTTACACCTTTTTCCAGGGCAGTGTATCGATACTTATCAAGTCCTAAATAAAATTGACATAAACTAAAACATCACGTTTTATAGTCTTCCATAATTGTAACATACATTTACCTTTTACACCTTTCCAAAGACAGTGTATCAATACATATCAAGTCCTAATAGAATTGACATAATGTGAAACATAACGCTCTATCTGTCTATAGTCTTCCTAAATTGTAACATACTTTTATATTTTACACCTTTCCCGGGACAGTGTATCAATACATATCAAGTCTTAAATAGATTCGACATTAATGTTAAACATTACGCTCTATAATCTTCCATGATTTTACTTACTTTGATCTTATACACCTTTCCTGGGACAGTGTATCAATACATATCAAGTCCTAAAAGGAATCGACATAATGTTAGGCATTACCCTCTATAGTCCTCCATAATTGTAACATACTTTTATCTTTTACACCTTTCCAGGGTCAGTGTATCAATACATATCAAGTCCTAAATGGAATTGACATAATGTTAAACATTACGCCCTATAGTCCTCCATAATTGTAACATACTTTTATCTTTTACACCTTTCCCGGGACAGTGTATCAATACATATCAAGTCCTAAATAGAATCGACATTAATGTTAAACATTACGCTCTATAGTCCTCTATAATTGTAACATACTTTTATCTTTTACACCTTTCGAGGGTCAGTGTATCAATAAATATCAAGTCCTAAAAGGAATCGACATTAATGTTAAACATTACGCTCTATAGTTCTATATAATTGTAACATACTTTTATCTTTTACACCTTTCCCGGGAGGTTTTTCAATACATATCAAGTCCTAAATAGAATCGACAATAATGTTAAACATTACGCTTTATAGTCCTCCATAATTGTAACATACTTTCATTTTGTATACCTTTTCCGGGACAGTGTGTTAATAGATATTAAGTCCTAAGAGGAATCGACAATAATAATAAACATTACGCTCTATTGTAACATACTTTTAACTTTTACACCTTTCCTGGGACAGTGTATCAATACATATCAAGTCCTAAATAGAATCGACATAACGTTAATCACTACGCTTCATAGTCTTCCATAATTGTAACATACTTTTATCTTTTACACCTTTCCCGGGACAGTGTATCGATACATATCAAGTCCTAAATAGAATCGACATAACGTTAATCACTACGCTTCATAGTCTTCCATAATTGTAACATACTTTTATCTTTTACACCTTTCCCGGGACAGTGTATCGATACATATCAAGTCAAAAAAGGAATCGACATTAATGTTAAACATTACGCACTATAGTCTTCCATAATTGTAACATACTTTTATATTTTACACCTTTCCCGGGACAGTGTATCAATACATATCAAGTCCTAAATAGCATCGACATTAATGTTAAACATAACGCTCTATAGTCCTCCATAATTGTAACATACTTTTATCTTTTACACCTTTCCCGGGACAGTGTATCAATACATATCAAGTCCTAAATAGAATCGACATTAATGTTAAACATAAAGCTCTATAGTCCTCTATAACTGTAACATACATTTACCTTTTACACCTTTCCCGGGACAGTGTATCAATACATATCAAGTCCTAAATAGAATCGACATTAATGTTAAACATAACGCTCTATAGTCTTCCATAATTGTAACAAACTTTTATCTTTTACACCTTTCCCGGGACAGTGTATCAATACATATCAAGTCCTAAAAGGAAACGACATAATGTTAAACATTACGCTCTATAGTCCCCCATAATTGTAACATAATTTAATCTTTTACACCTTTCCCAGACAGTGTATCTGTTCAATACTTATCAAGTCCGAGAAGGAATTAACATAATGTTAAATATTACACCTTATGGTCCTCTATAATTGTAACATACTTCTTTTTTTTTTACACTATTCCCGGGACAGTGTATCAATACATATCAAATCCTGAAAGGAATCGTTATAATGTTAAACATTACGCTCTGTAGTCCTCCACAATTGTAGCATACTTGTATCTTTTACACCTTTCCCGGAACAGTGTATCAATACATATCAAGTCCAAAAAGGAATCGACTTAATGTCAAACATTACGCTCGATAGTCCTTTATAATTGTAAGATACTTTGATCTTTTACACCTTTCCCGGGACAGTGTATTACTACATATCAAGTCCTAAAAGGAATCGACATAATGTTAAACATTACGACACGAAGAAGTACATCAGAATATCAGCTGGTGATCGATGGTAAGTCACGAAGAAATACCTGAGAATATCAGCTGGTGACCGATGATACGTCACGAAGAAATACCTGAGAATATCAGCTGGTGATCGATGGTAAGTTACGAAGAAATACCTGAGAATATCAGCTGGTGACCGATGATACGTCACGAAGAAATACCTGAGAATATCAGCTGGTGATCGATAATACGTCAGGAAGAAATACATTGATATATATTAACTAGAAGTAAGAGCTACTCTTATATGTGTACTCCAGCACAAGCAGAGTATACATGTGCATTACATTGATTAAGGGTTATAAGAGGGTCAAAACTGATGCATACCGTAACTATATAACTATGAACATCTAGCGGATTTAAGATATGTGAAATAGCATAGAATTCTTTATATTAAAATGGTCTTTACATTTTGTAAAAAAGCTTATTTAGGTTTCGAGATTTGTTAATTTGTGCTGAATTTGTAATATAGTAAGAAGAAAACGTATCAAATGTAATGTAATTCTTTAAAATCTGTTCTTCAAAATCAGCTACTTGTAAATTTTAGAATGTCTGTTATAGATACATGATGATTCGGGGTATCACCAAGTTCTGAAAACATTTGCCTGAAGTCCAATGCTATATTTTAAACAACATTGACAGAGGAATACAAAACAAAAGGTGATGAAGGATCCTTCCCCCTTTGATGTCACATATTATTGTGCAATAACAGCATAAAATCAAAAATGCTATTAATTGGTCAATTTCTAACCAATTTTGATGTAATGTTTTGCTGTTTTATTGGTATAAATCATAATTTAGATAAAATAAGCCCATCTTGCCTCTAGCTATCCATAGTCATTTGACTTGTGAGTATATAGAATTGTTTTGTTCCCATTTTTCTTTTATTAGACATTGGAAATGAAATGTATCAGAGATACAATATTTGATATTTTTTACAAAATTGTAAATACAATATAATTAACTACTTTTTAAATGTATATGGACGTGTAGGTTAAAGGGAATTGCTCGGTACTAACAACTACGCGGATAAATCCGGCCATGCTCTCTCTGACGTCACAATCAGCTGCTTCCTACAGCGAGGTTTGAACCACACCCAACGGGTAACAGTTAACTAAATCGACACTTCCTATGTTATGAATGTGTGCGTAATCGGTGATTGGTCAATAGAATACCATTAAGAAAATTTAGTGTTGAAATTTAACTTGAATTTCTTGAGGAGAACGATTTCCTTTAAACCTGAGTGAAATTTCTTCAGAATCCATTATAAAACATAAATGTAGCAATCGGATCAAATTGACCATTTGACAGGCATCCATATGAGAATTGTATGCAAAGCTTTTATGTATTTCAGGGTGATCTTGTCCCTGCCGGTCCTGACCGTAATTCCCTACCGGGCCTGACCGCAATTTCCTTCCGGTCCTGACCGTAATTTCCTACCGGTCCTGACCGTTCTTCACTACCGGGCCTGACCGTAATTCCTGACCAGTCTTGATCGTAATTTCCTACCGGGCCTGACCGTAATTCCCTATCGGTCCTGACCGCAATTCCCTACCAGCCCTGACCGTAATTCCCTACCGGTCCTGACCGTAATTCCGCACCGGTCCTGACCGTAATTCTTTACTAGCCCTGACCGTAATTCCCTACGAGCCCTGACCGTAATTCCCTAAGGGTCCTGACCGTAATTCCCTACCGGTCCTAACAGTAATGCCCTATCGGGCTTGACCATGAATCCCTACCGGTAGGGACCGTAATTCCCTAGCCGTCCTGACCGTAATTTCCTACCGATCCTGACCGTAATTCCCTACCAACCCTGATCGTAATTCCCTACCGGTCCTGACCGTAATTCCGCACCGGTCCTGACCGTAATTCTCTACCAGCCCTGACCGTAATTCCCTACGAGCCCTGACCGTAATTTTCTACCGGTCCTGACCGTAATTCCCTACCGGTCCTAACGGTAATGCCCTACCGGGCCTGACCGTAATTCCCTACCGGTCCTGACCGTAATTCCCTACCAAGCCTGACCGTAATTCCCTACCGGTCCTGACTGTAATTCCCTCCCGTGGATGACCGTAATTCCCTACGAGCCCTGACCGTAATTCCCTACCAGTCCTGACCGTAATTTCCTACCGGTCCCGACCATAATTCCCTACCGGGGCTGACCGTAATACCGGGCCTGACCGTAATTCCCTACCGGCCCTAAACCGTAATTCCTTACCGATCCGGACCGTAATTCCCTCCCGTGCGTGACCATGATTCCCTACTAGCCCTGACCGTAATTCCCTACCGGTCCTGATTGTAATTTTCTACCGGCACCGACCATAAATCCCTACCGCGCCTGACCGTAATACCGGGCCTGACCGTAATACCGGGCCTGACCGTAATACCGGGCCTGACCGTAATACCGGGCCTGACCGTAATACCGGGCCTGACCGTAATACCGGGCCTGACCGTAATACCGGGCCTGTCCGTAATACCGGGCCTGACCGTAATACCGGGCCTGACCGTAATACCGGGCCTGACCGTAATACCGGGCCTGACCGTAATACCGGGCCTGACCGTAATACCGGGCCTGACCGTAATTTCCGACCAGTCCTGACCGTAATTCCCTATCGCTCCGGACCGTAATTCCCTTCCATGCGTGACCATAATTTCCTACCGGGCCTGACCGTAATTCCCTACCGGTCGTGACCGTAATTCCTTACCGGCTCTGACCGTCATTTCCTACCAATCCTGACCGGGTCCCAGGCTGATTCCGTTGTCATGATTCTCATGTTGTTTTCATTACCGCTTCTAAGAAAAAGTATAAGGAGTATGACATAGTATTACCAATCACCAATTATGAAGCATTTCACGTGATGATGCATATTCAAATCAAAAAGTCAATAGAATTAATTTAAGATTTAAACACCTTTTATTTTCATACCAATTCGTTTAACCGATTGCGCATTTCCAAATATGGGGAGTTATATCATAGTTTCATAAGAGAAAGCATTTTGAAAACTGTATATAATATGTCAGTATTTTTAATCATTCTAAAGAAAGATATCATAACAAGACTTTCTCATATGATAAAGTTCTATTACATCAACTTTACCTTACCTTACTCACCGCCCTCTCCCGACTGTGGAGGCTTTATGGAGTAGCTTCTTCTATTTCTTCCTGTCTCTTGCAAATTCTGTCGCCTTCTTTCAACTATTCCACTCAAGCCCCTTCCTCTATTTCTCAAGTGTCCTTCTCTAAGTTGTTTTTGTTCTTCTTTTTTTCCTATTTCCCTCCAGGGCCCACGAGAGTGCGATTTTTCCCATAGTAATCTTTTTCTCTCCTTAGCACATGCCCAATCCATCTCCATCTTCTTGTATATATAATCTTTCTAATTAGTATTGTCTGTGTTCTTTCATATAATTCATCACCGTTTGCAACTGTTTCTGACCTCTATCTGAATTCTTATCATTCACAATTTTTTACTTTATTTATGTAATTTAGATATAAAGGAACCTTCTAGTTTAAATACAAAAGGAAGCACGTCATAAGACTTCATGGAAAATCATCTCACTCATACTTTGCAAATTCTACATCTAGGAAAATCTTCAACCAAGACAATGACTAAACGCCCTCAGTTTACCAATACCGAGAAAGGCGATGACGTTATCTAAGGTCCACAGATTTAATGACAATAGAGCAAAAGGTCTAGCCTCTTATAACAGATATTCCATTAAAGTGATATTCTATGAAAGTGATATATTGAGAAATTCCATGAAAGTAATATTCCATGAAAGTAATATATTCAGATATTCCATGAAGACTTATACGTAAATAATGATAAAGAAAGTTCATGAGAAATGTTGCTGTGATCTCATCGTAACATCTGCCCTCGCCACTTAGAATGACACTACCACTGTGTCCAAAAAAAGAGGGGGAAAAAATCATAGCAAACATAATTTGACATCCCGTCATGCTGAAAATGATCCCCTGCACCCGTCGACTGATGCGAGAAGGAAGGATTTTTCCCATAGTAATCTTTTTCTCTCCTTAGCACATGCCCAATCCATCTCCATCTTCTTGTATATATAATCTTTCTAATTAGTATTGTCTGTGTTCTTTCATATAATTCATCACCGTTTGCAACTGTTTCTGACCTCTATCTGAATTCTTATCATTCACAATTTTTACTTTATTTATGTAATTTAGATATAAAGGAACCTTCTAGTTTAAATACAAAAGGAAGCACGTCATAAGACTTCATGGAAAATCATCTCACTCATACTTTGCAAATTCTACATCTAGGAAAATCTTCAACCAAGACAATGACTAAACGCCCTCAGATTACCAATACCGAGAAAGGCGATGACGTTATCTAAGGTCCACAGATTTAATGACAATAGAGCAAAAGGTCTAGCCTCTTATAACAGATATTCCATTAAAGTGATATTCTATGAAAGTGATATATTGAGAAATTCCATGAAAGTAATATTCCATGAAAGTAATATATTCAGATATTCCATGAAGACTTATACGTAAATAATGATAAAGAAAGTTCATGAGAAATGTTGCTGTGATCTCATCGTAACATCTGCCCTCGCCACTTAGAATGACACTACCACTGTGTCCAAAAAAAGAGGGGAAAAAATCATAGCAAACATAATTTGACATCCCGTCATGCTGAAAATGATCCCCTGCACCCGTCGACTGATGCGAGAAGGAAGCAACTCCTTGAATATAGGACCGGTCACATCGATCCAAAGAGTTACTCTCATTTCAGAAAACAACAGACCGAAAAAAAAAGCAAGGAATGGAAAATATCATTTCCCCGTGATATTAAGTTAGAGAAACCAATTGCCAGAATTTTGAAACAAGAATAACGGCTGAGATCACAGCATCACCACAAAATCGTGAACCACTAATTATTTTAAGAAAGTAATACATCATACATGCGCACTTGATAAGGTGCAAATGAACAATAGTGCAGTATATATCAAAAACAAACAGACATATAGTATACACCAGACTGGTAGAACTATTAAGTCAAAAGGTATACTGATTATACCGATATGCCTATTTACAAGAAAACATAATGTGACAGCCTATACCGCGTACGTATGCCGATGAAGCATGTATATGGTAGCGTGCCAATTTGTATTAGGTAATTAGATACTTAGGGACACTATCTGAAGACATAGTTTACGTATTCTAATAAGTCACAAATTGACGTAAGACTCGAGACAAATCTCACTTATCACATTCTAACAATAACATAAATAACGTATATTTTAAGTTCACTGTTTCCTTTTACTCTTTTTAGCAGTCACAATATTCTTGTGAGTCCGAGTCACAAGGTCTTGACACGTCTTACTTAGATCTGAAAAATCAACCCACGAGTTAAATTTACTGGCATAATTTAACCATTTTACTCTATATTGCCAGACTTTATCATTAAATTTCTTACGAATTTTTTTTTCTATTTGAAATAGTGGTGGGTCGTCTTCAGACGAAGGGGGTTCCTGTGGTCGCGAATATTGTTCAGTCCGCTGGTTGTAGGTTTTTGTTCATCTTGGGACAACGTATACAACGTGAATGGTTGATCAAGTCTTGGGTAAACTAACAGAGAGGGGGAGGGAGGGAGGAGGGGGAGGTCAGTGATTGCTTAAGTGCGTCAAATGTTGTCTGACAGTTATCGGTCCAGGAGAACGGTGCGCCCTTTTTTGTCAAGGCGTACAGTGGAGCTGCAATTTTGGCATAATTTTGGATGAATTTTCTGTAGTAGCCAGAGAGACCTAAAAATAAACGGAGCTCTTTCAGGTTGGTAGGGGAAGGAAGTTCCTGCACGGCAGATAACTTTGCGGGATCAGGTGAAATACCTTGTCTAGATACTACATGACCTAAATAATGAATTTTGGTCCTAACAAAGAAGCATTTTGACGGATTCAATTTCAGGTTAGCATCTCTAACGCGTTCAAAGACTCTCCTCAAGTGCATGAGGTGTTGTGAAAATGTATGGCTGAAAACAATGACATCATTGAGATAAATTAAACATATCTTCCAATTCAGACCTATCAAAACAGCTTCCATCACTCTTTGAAATGTCGCAGGGCTATTACGCAATCCCATCGGTAGTCTACGGAACTGGTATGAGCCCATGTGACAATAATATGTAGTGTAACGGCGTGATGCTGGATCAATTACAACTTGATGGAAACCGCTTTGAAGGTCAAGAATACTAAAATATACGGGATTTGCAGTCCCAAGACTCTCAAGAGCTTCGTCTGTCGTGGGAAGAGGATGCGCATCAATGCGTGCGCACGCATTTAGTTTCCTATAATCCACGACAAAAAGATACTCTTTATTACCTTTCTTAGCAACAAGGAGGCAGGGGGCACCCCACGGACTAATAGATTCTTCTATAAAACTTTGTTTCTCTATCTCTTGGATGATTTCTTCAAAAGCTTTCCGTTTTGAGGGCGTCATTCGGTATGCAATTTGACAAATTGGGGGCTGATTGCCATCTACCTTAATGCGATGCTTGATGATATCACATTTGCCAACACGCTTATCTTGACCTACAAACACATCTTCAAATTAATGTAGAAGTTGATGCAAGTCCTGCGTCTGTTCAACATTTATGTCTGCATTTGAGAGATCAAGGTGAGAACTATTGGGAATACTATATTGTTCACCCATGTATGGGGGCGTCGGGGCGCAGCCCATGGATTGCTCAACCTCCTCATTGTCCAAAGAAAATAGCTTATCATCTTCAGAAAGACAAACACATCTTCTTAAATTACACATCTTAGGGATCACAATAGGTACATCAGATACATTCATAAGCCTATACACCACCACCCTATCTTGTACTGTTGATAAACAGTTTGCAGCTATCAGTGATTCGTGCTTGAGTGCATTTCCGGTAACCATGCCAACGACACCATTTGGGAGGGATTTTCCCTTTATGTGTGCTTGGATGTTTTGTTCACTTTGTGGAGCAACGTGAATAGACTCTTGTGCCTGAAGGGTACGGCGAGGGTCAAGAGAGATTTTGTAAGTATTTAATTCGATTGATGCTGCATAATTGTGAAGAAAATCAAGACTAAAGATAAAGTCGCTTTTAAGATTTGGTACAAGATGGAACCGTAGAGTAATAGATTTTCCATCAAATGTTACTGGGATGCTAATGAATGCAGTAATTGGTAAACATACATTGTTTGCGGTAAAGACACATTTCCTGTCAGATTGACTAAATTCGCACATATGACCTAGTCCATAGTTAGCAATACCATCAGAATTCGCAACCGAGATATCGGCCCCCGTATCTACCATCCAATAAACTAATTTGCCATTCAATAATCTAACAGGTAAAATTGTTTTAAGAAGTGAAGCTTCACATGATATCTGTGACGAATATCCGCCCCCTATCGACGTCATTGTCACAACAAGACGAGTTTAAATCACTTGTGGCTGTAGCATTAATATGTATGCCCTGAGATTGCGCATGAAGTTTACTATCAGTGCTATGTGACAATGAAGTCGGGAGAGATGCAGTCGCATGTGCAAACTGTTCCTGTTCAGGGATATTCAAGTTATGAACACACCCGGCAAACTCCCCTAATTTGTCAGATGAAGTAGTTTCCCGACCAGTAAGTAGTGTAATTTTGGTAACGGTCATTCTTGCCCCGACAGTCACGAGCCATGTACCCCTTGCGATTGCAATTATAGCAAGTTCCTTTAAAAAATTTGCGTGGTGGTTTACCCCTGAACAGGAAACAAGAGGGGCAATATGCCCTTCCTTCCTACAAATTTGACAAGAAATGGACTTACCAGTGTCATGCAAGGTGTTGACTGTTGGCGCCATCGTCGTCAGTTGCAGCTTAAGGTCTCGCAACTCGGCCATGACTGCCTCTAGCGCATGTGAGGTATCCATGTGTGTCGCCTCGGTTGCCAGTCTCGCTGCCTGCATGGCCGACGAAAATGACGTTGGGCACCGCTGTATAACTTGTCCTCGAAGTCGTGGGTGAAGCCCCCTGACGATAACCGTCAATGTTTCTTTGTCGCTTTTTTGTAGTACTGAGCAAAGTTCCTCCGTGTCCCGAATGTACGTTTCGATGTCGGCAGGATCCGTCTGCTTGTTGTCCCATAAACAATTTTCTTATGCCCGTGTACTTCGAGTTTCTATAAAGGCTGTGATGAACGCCTTTTTAATGGTCGCTAGAGACTTTGCGTCGCTTTCGGGCAGGGCCTGTAGCCAAACAAGGGCGAAATTCGTTAGTGATAATTTTAAGGCAGCTACTATGTCGGCAACGTCTGAGAGCTTCTGGAGCGCCGTCCATGCTTTAAATTGGTCAAAACATCGACGGCCATTCTCTGTCGGGAGCCCGAAAAATGGCACTAAGCGAAACCCAGTAGCAGCCATTGTGGTAGCTGATGAAATGCGACGAGGGAATGGACGTAAAGTGTAAAACGTCATGCAGTAGATCCTAGAAAACTTAAACAAAGACAATTTTCAAATCCAAGGGAATTATGTAACGAAGTAGCTTTGGCACCTCCACCAAGTGTTTCGTCCAGTGTTATTATCGATGAAAGAACATAAAGAATGTAGCGCAAGACCCCAAAAGGAGAGACGGAATGCACAGTATTAATAAAGCTTCTGAAATATATAGTAAACTCGTTTATACGCCAACTCCGTCTATGACTATAACTTTCTCCTGCTATCTCTAACTGACAGACTCCATCTAACCGACTGCAACTGTTTCTGACCTCTATCTGATTCTTATCCATTAACAATTTTCTATTTTGTTTATGCAATTCAAATATAAAGGAATTTTCTAGTTTAAATACAAAAGGAAGCACGTCATAAGACTTCATGGAAAATCATCTTACTCATGATTTGCAAATAGGAAAATCTCTAACCAAGACAAAAACTAAACGCCCTTAGAATACCAATACCGAAAAAGGCGATGACGTTATCCAAGATCCACAGATTTAATGACAATAGAGCAAAAGGTCTAGCCTCTTATAAATGTGCAAACCGTAGCAAATTGAAAGTGATATATTAAGATATTCCATGAAATGATATTCCATGAAAGTGATATTCCATGAAAGTGATATATTCAGATATTCCATGAAAGTGATATTCCATGAAAGTGATATATTCAGATATTCCATGAAAACTTATACGTAAATAATGATAAAGAAAGTTCATGAGAAATAATGCTGTGATCTCATCGTAACAAGTGTTACGGGAGAAACATTAACTTTTATGATAATGTCTGTAGACTTCAAAAGAATTTTTTTTTTTACACTATTACGGGAGAAACATTAAATTTCGTGGTAACGTCTGTCAGTCTGTAGACTTCTAATGAATTATCTTTATTGCACTGTTGCAGGAAAGCAGTAACTTTCCTTGTAACGTCTGTAGCCTTCTAATGAACTATTCTTTTTGCACTGTTACGGGAGAAACATTAACTTTCCGGGTAACGTCTGTAGACTTGTAATGAATTATGCTTTTTACAGTGTTACAGGAGAACAGTAACTTTCCCAGTAACGTCTGTAGAATTCTAATGAACTATGCTTTTTGCACTTTTACGGGGAAAAACATTAATTTTCATGGTAACGTCTGTAGACTTCTAATGAACTATGCTTTTTGCATTGTTGCAAGAGAAATATTAACTTTCATGGTAACGTCTGTAGACTTTTAATGAACTATGCTTTTCGCACTCTTACGGGAAAAAACATTAACTTTCCTGGTAATGTCTGTAGACCTCTAATGAATTATGCTTTTTGCGGTGTTACAGGAGAAACATGACATTTCCTGGTTATGTCTGAACACTTTTAATAAACCATGATTTTTGCACTTTTACGGGAAAAAGATTAAATTTCCTGGTAACGTGTGTAGACTTCTAATGAATTATGTTTTTAGTAGTGTTACTTCATATTTCCTGATTATGTCTGTAGACTTCTAATGAACTATGGTTTTGGCACTTTTACAGGAGAAACATTAACTTTCCGGGTTACGTCCGTGGACTTCTAATGAATTATCTGTATAGCACTGTTACAGGAAAACAGTAACTTTCCTGGTAACGTCTGCAGACTTCTAACGAATTATGCTTTTAGTAGTGTTACTGGAGAAACATTATATTTCCTGATTATGTCTGTAGACTTTTAATGAATTATCTTTTTTGCACTGTTACAGGAGAACAGTAACTTTCCTGGTAACGTCTATAGCCTTCAAATGAACTATGCTTTTTGCACTGTTACGGGAGAAATATTAACTTTCCGGGTAACGTCCGTAGACTACTAATATATTGTTTTTATTGCACTGTTACAGGAAAACAGTAAGTTTCCTGGTAACGTCTGTAGAATTTTAATAAACTCTCCTTTTTGCACTGTTACGGGAGAAACATTAACTTTCCGGGTAACGTCTGTAGACTTCTAATGAATTATCTTTATTGCACTGTTACAGGAAAACAATAACTTTCCTTGTAACGTCTATAGCCTTCAAATGAACTATGCATTTTGCACTGTTACGGGAGAAACATTAACTTTCCGGGTAACGTCCGTAGACTACTAATATATTGTTTTTATTGCACTGTTACAGGAAAACAGTAAGTTTCCTGGTAACGTCTGTAGAATTTTAATGAACTCTCCTTTTTGCACTGTTACGGGAGAAACATTAACTTTCCGGGTAACGTCTGTAGACTTCTAATGAATTATCTTTATTGCACTGTTACAGGAAAACAATAACTTTCCTTGTAACGTCTATAGCCTTCAAATGAACTATGCATTTTGCACTGTTACGGGAGAAACATTAACTTTCCGGGTAACGTCCGTAGACTACTAATATATTGTTTTTATTGCACTCTTACAGGAAAACAGTAAGTGTTCTGGTAACGTCTATAGACTTTTGTAAACTATGCTTTTTTGCACTGTTACGGGAGAAACATAAACTCTTCGGGTAACGTCCGTAGACTTCTAATGAATTATCTTTATTGCACTGCTACGGGAGAACAATAACTATCCCGGTAGCGTCTGTAGAATTCTAATGAACTATGCTTTTTGCACTTTTACGGGAGAAACATTAACTTTCCAGGTTACGTCCGTAGACTTCAAATGAATTTTCTTTATTGCAGTGTTACAGGAGAACATTAACTTTCCTGGTAACTTCTGTAGACTTCTAATGAATTATGCTTTTTGCGGTGTTACGGAAGAAACATGACATTTCCTGGTTATGTCTGTACACTTCTAATGAACTATGCTTTTTGCACTGTTGCGGGAGAACATTAACTTTCCTGGTAACGTCTGTAGACTTCTAATGAACTATGCTTTTTGCACTGTTGCGGGAGAACATTAACTTTCCTGGTAACTTCTGTAGACTTCTAATGAATTATGCTTTTTGCGGTGTTACGGAAGAAACATGACATTTCCTGGTTATGTCTGTACACTTCTAATGAACTATGCTTTTTGCACTGTTGCGGGAGAACATTAACTTTCCTGGTAACGTCTGTAGACTTCTATTGAACTATGCTTTTTTTACGGGAAAAAACATTAACTTTCCTGATAACGTCTGTAGACTTTTAATGAACTATGCATTGTGCACTATTACGGGAGAAACATTAACTTTCCCGGTAACGTCTGTAGACTTCTAATGAACTATGCTTTTTGCACTGTTGCGGGAGAACATTAACTTTCCTGGTAACTTCTGTAGACTTCTAATGAATTATGCTTTTTGCGGTGTTACGGAAGAAACATGACATTTCCTGGTTATGTCTGTACACTTCTAATGAACTATGCTTTTTGCACTGTTGCGGGAGAACATTAACTTTCCTGGTAACGTCTGTAGACTTCTAATGACAGTTCGGGTGAACCCCTGAAAAGAGTCTTTCATGCTAATCCCTGCTTCCACGGTTTGACCATCGCGCAGTTCAGCAACCAGTCGACAGTTCAAACATACGAATCGCACACACATCTCAGCTGCTTACTAACTTCAATTTGGTCTATTTCAGGTATGCATTATGCGATCACCTACTGACTGGCAGATCGTAAAGGAATAAACAGTACAATTTGAGATTAACTAAACTAACTGCTTAAGTTTTATTCATGATTTGATTAGGCCCTAACGTCTGAACGCTACTCGCCAGTACAGACAATGGGTGAAAAAAAATTAAAACGAATGACAATATATATTACACACAAGCCTGCAATGCAAACAGTCCAACGTACACTCTACGCACATGATGGCTGTAACTTAGCATTAGTTACGGTCAATAGGCCTACGTTAGAATACGTTCACTGTTCAGACAGAACATCACATACGAAAGTCACAAAGGAACTGATAATTCACTGCATTAAAATGATTTAATTGAACGCGTTCTCCAAGAGGCTACGTAAATAACAACACAACTTACGCGAAGAACAAATTTAATGTAAGAATGCATATAAAATAACCCTTTTAATTTGTAATTTATTGAACACTGAAAATCGCAGTCAAAGAAGAAAAGTCAATGCTTAGTCAACACAACGCAGATGTTAGCACAGTACAGATTATTCGCAACAAACCTAAGCATTTCAAACATGGGTCGTGCCATATATTGGCTCTTTTTTCAAATTCGGACTGGTGAACATATCAAAAGGTACTGGATAAAAGTTAGCTAACATGTTTCCCCATAATTCCATGTACCTCTCACACTTCAGCAAACGCCGTCGTAGTTCACAAAATGAATTTACTTGGTCACTCTGTACAAAGTGTATGGGCGAAGGAAATTGCATGATGGGTAATGGCTGCCTCCATGGCCTAAAAAAACCCTCCTTCGAAGGGTTTTACCGAGGGCTAAAAGGAGGGGTTCACCCGAACTGAATGAACTATGCTTTTTTTACGGGAAAAAACATTAACTTTCCTGATAACGTCTGTAGACTTTTAATACACTATGCATTGTGCACTATTACGGGAGAAACATTAACTTTCCCGGTAACGTCTGTAGACTTCTAATGAACTATGCTTTTTGCACTGTTGCGGGAGAACATTAACTTTCCTGGTAACTTCTGTAGACTTCTAATGAATTATGCTTTTTGCGGTGTTACGGAAGAAACATGACATTTCCTGGTTATGTCTGTACACTTCTAATGAACTATGCTTTTTGCACTGTAACGGGAAAAACATTAACTTTTACGTAACGTCTGTAGACTTCTAATGAACTATGCTTGTTGTACTATTACAGGAGAAACATTAACTTTCCTGGTAAAGTCTGTAATCTTCCTATAAACTATGTTTTTGCACTGTTGCGGGAGAAACATTAACTTTCCTGGTAACGTCTGTAGACTTCTAATGAACTATCTTTTTGTCACTGTTACGGGAGAAACATTAACTTTTCTGGTAACGTATGTAGACTTCTACTGAGCTATCCTTCTTGCACTGTTACAGGAGAACATTAACTTTCCTGGTAACGTCTGTAGACTTCTAATGAAGTATGCTTTTTGCAGTGTTACAGGAGAAACATGACATTTCTTGCTTATGTTTGTGCACTTCTAATGAACTACGCTTTTTGCACTGTTACGGGAGAATATTTACTTTCCGGTAACGTCTATTAGACTGTGAACCGAAGGTCTGAAATCCCTTCCTATCTCAATTTCGTAGTCTTCATCTTGGGGCAACATAGAAATAGGCTTATTTTGTAGGTAGTAGGTACCCAATGGATAACCAAAAAAGTTCCACCAAAATTTCTTGCACGTTAAGGAATAATCAGCAGGTAAACTTCAGTTGATTTGAGGAGCGCCCTCTATTTTGATATAATCTCTTTCTTTCTTTCTAGGTGACCACCAACAGCAGGAAATGGACAGATTATGCACTAGAAAGAACCCCGCAGTAGAAAGCCTAATCAATATTTACTCTGGGGTCATTTGCTAGGTGCATATGCATTCCCCTCCTACCCGACTCAGGAAGTCTAGTACAGAAGAAACAACACTTGCTTACCAACTTATGCTAGAATTTGGGGCGAATAATTTGTAGACACAATTAGAAAAGAAGATTATGCAAGCAAGGAGTGATAAAAGTAAAAAGGAAGGAAACACCTGCCCCCCCCCCCCTCTCCTCCACCCCCCGCTCCCCTTACCCTGACCAACATTTCCCCCGGAAAACCATCAAGAACATTGTTCAATTTGTTGGCAGCGATAAGAAGATAATGTATGTAACAATTGTCAGTATAGGCGAATACAGCCCTTTTTCTGCCAAGCGCATTTGTATCTCCCACCTTCCCTTCCCCATCTCAGTCAGGGGAGCTGTTCGTTGGACGCTTACTCAAAGCAAGAGAGAAAGATGTGTGTTCAAAAGCTGGTATTTTATAACAATATGAAATGGGCAAGAAAAAAACATAAAAGCATGTTCTTATTTTCTTCTTTACAACAATTTATTCAAAGTGCCTCTAATAAGATGGATGCAATTGGTGGGTATAAGGTTTTAAATTTCGAAAAATTCATCTACCGGGGTATTAGTTCCGATTAAGAGTTGTCCATTTATTAATATAGGGGCCTATTTTAAATTGATCATGTGGTACAATGTTAAGGCCTTTACATATTTTTTTTTTTTTTAAATCATATCTTCCATTTCAGTACGAGATTTTACACTTTCAATAATCACCAGATCAATCTAGGGCGAAAGTTCTGATCACGTGATATCGTACACACTAAACATGCAGATTAGATCAAGCCTAGGTTTTCTACTACTGTGCAATTTAGCCAATTATATATTATGAATTCGTTTGTTTAAAGTACGAAAAGAATTGTTTGTGCCCTTATTTTTTGTCGTAGTTTTTATTGTTGTCTGTAAAAAAATCGGAGTTAAAGTTGCTCAGGTTACGATTGCTTATACTTCAGCACAGTGCCTATAGCAGAAGTCAAATCTGGCCCACTCGCACAAAATAAATTTATCCGATTTTATTCATCCAAAAAAGTAGATAAAATAGTAGTAGAATGATAACAATAAAGTTTTTGTACAATCAGTCAAAGTTTGTGATTTTCTGTATTTCTTTATCAGTATAGCTGTATAGCAAGCACAAACTTTAAGGAGTATGATTTTAAATTTTTGTACTGGATTTGCTGAAAGTGTGAATCCGCGTATAATAATGAAAATTTGTAATTTCTTGATATTGTAACAATTCATGGGTGTCAAAAGGATATCAGATTCTGCATTACCTCAATATATTATGATTTTATAATGGCATAGTTAAAATGCGATAAACTGCAATTTGACAAATGTTGCCTCTGCACATCCATAGACCTTCAACAGAAACTTTTAAACATCAATGTTTCTGTCAGAGTCTTGGAATAAAGATGCTGTTACAGGAGCTTTTGGCCGAAAAGTGAGGATATTATTTTTTGCTAATTACATAGATATATTGATAGATACATATGGCTAATTGATGAGATTTTGTCCAATAGAAGTTGCATCACACGGTCTGCATTTACCAGAGATTTTCACCCATCGTGCAAAAATCCCCAAAAGTCAATGAAAAAACATGTACAAATTTTGAGTACTCCTGTCAGGATTTAGTAATGTTTGTGATATTCCGTACTACACAGGTAATCAATTTAATGAAACCCATACAAAAATATGCCCTCAATTTCCGGCCGGGAGCTCCTTTAATCAAATCTTTGTAATCGCACAATAAAGTCCATCTTTTCAATACAAATATTGTTTTACATAACACAAGTTTTTGTTTTCATTTAAGCCACCCCTCAAAATTACATTTTTGAAGTTTTGAGAATTTACAGCTGAAGTTGAACAGGTTTTGAAGATGACATTTAAACAAATAATTCGTTTTTTAAGCTTCAACAAGAATTAAGTATTTTGTTTCTTTTAGCTTAAATTTCTCTGATAGATTTTAATAAGAAACTTTTCTGTATTACCCAAAGCAATGTGCAGCAATTTTCATTTTAGATAAAGAGAGGGAATGAGAATTTCAAATGCAAATTTGCATTAGAGAATGGAAAAGGTATTACAACTGAGGTAGCACAAGTTGTTGAATAAGTTCACTATAATATAATTCAGATTTTTTCTAAATTGTTTGGTTCGATCCTCCACTGTTTTATTTTGCCTTTCATCAAGATCATCTTCGTCCTCATCGTAGTCATCATCTTTCTCATTCATATTTTCACATCCTTTACATTGACAGAGATCTGTGCATAGTAAGCCATGGGGAATACTACATTTATCAGTTGCACTTGAACTAAGACATTTGTCTTTCTTGCATGTGCAGTAAATGTGCAGTTCAGCTATTCCTTCAGTGGCGAGTGGAAGCGACATCCAATCTATCATGAGGTCTCCAGTGTCATCAAGTTTCAATCCATGACTCTCGGGCGATGGTAATTCTTGATTCTGAATTAAATTTAATTTGTAAATTCTTGCTTAAAAGTTTACACAAAGAATGTGTTTCCTCAAGGAGTCGCTGTTTGTAGGCATAGTATTTTCTGCTCTATTTGCTTGCTTAAACATTTTGAAGCGCACTTCATTGACTGATTGATCATCCTTGTAGCCATACATAGAACATACAAAAGTTTTGAGAGACGTAAAGATTTCTTCTTCAACAGTGTATGACTCTCCCAAAACCTTCAGTGCATTTTGGCACTCTGGATTGTGTCTTATCAGCTTCAACGGCTTCACCTTGCCTTTAAAAAAGAAAGCACTAACAGTGTCGCATATTGTCATGCAGTGAAGTCCAATAAGAGCTTTGGTTATATTCATACCCAGATTTTGTGTTACTGCTTTCAGATCGCTGGTCCATTTTTGTTCACCTGTGCCTGTATGGAAGTATAGATGAGACTGGATTCGCAATAATAACGCTAAGCAAATTACAAGTACATCAGTATCAGGACTACATATGACCACTGGTGTCTGTCATGAACATTTTTGTGACACATAGTTAGCATGCAACAGCATCCAAATATCTGCTTCTTCATGGTCTGGGAACACCTCATTAATGGCTTTTACCTCCAAAATAGTACTGGACTCTGCACTTTGCTGGCTTTCACTAGATCGACTTTCACCTTCATCAATTCCTTTTCACAGAGTGACATTCATTGTCATTGGCTATGACTATCTCTACACCCTGGAAGTCGTCAGCTGCATATTTGGACCATTCTGTTATGAAAAACCTTATGAGTTGCTGTTTGTTTGCACTATCAGCCATAAAATTATTCCATTGCATTGGAGTGGTTTGGTCTGGTTTGCATTTCTCAACTTAATTCAATTTGATCCACTTGCTGCTCTTTTGCTCCTTTCTGCATTTTTGATACTTTGGTTTGGGTAAGTGTCTGTGACAAAATGAAGACCTCTTGAGTTGTTTAGTACAGCAATGTTGATGAGCTGCTTCAAAACCTTTGTTGCTAGAAGACCAAAACTACTCGGCATGTACAGCACCAATATGCATGTAACACTTTACATTGTCACTAGCAGTAGCCATGAGACTTTAATTCTGTGGAGAACAAAAATAGATTGTAAATGTTGGCATCAATAAGTATTCAGCAATACACTAAACAACACACTAGAAGTTTGTATATACATTATTTCTAAAGTGCATTAATCCAGGGTTGGAAATATACAAAAAGAAAGTCTTTCGCAAAACCTTGATGAGGCTTAATAAAGTGTTGTGAGTAACACAGTATATTATTTCTATTCGCAACAATTTTCTGTTCGACTATGGCAAGTGGGCGAGTAGTTTTTCCAACCCTGCTGATAATTATTTTATTTGAACAAGTTTGACTTTTTATAACTCCTGATAATATTATAATGGATGCAAATGTATCCAAAGGTCTGGACCACACTCAAAACACCAACCATAAGGGTCATTAATGTTAAGCTTTCAATGCAGTCCCCACCATTTCCACGGGAAATACATTCCTACAACAACTGCCCTGGCCTACCCATAGTCATGATATAAATTCCTTTAACACCCGATTTTTCATTTTAAAAAATCACTGCGCACTCTAGATTATATACTGATATTCCCAGCTTTTTGGAAAGCAATTTTTGTACGTTTGTTCTCGTTAACAATTTTCCACAAATAGTGTGGGTATGAAAAAACTGTTTTTTGAGTGTTAAGCACAATTTGTTGAACAGCTATTTTAAAGAGGGAGGCTCGTCTCAGTAAAATACAGTAAAAATGGGGATACTTTATTTTGACGTCACTTCCGGTTGTGGAGGCAAGATCCGATCCTCTGTCTGTTTGTACCACACAGTACAGCCAGACACTAGCTTGTACGTTGTGTGTGCAAAATTACATACACAGCGCATTACGTTACTGTGACGAGAAAATTATTTGTTTTTTTCAATGCTTTTTTGTCAGAAAGCGAAAGTGATATTTTAGTATTATAATACTACAATGATAGTCACCAAATGAAAATAACTGAGGGAAAAAAAAGAAGAAGATGAAAGCAAAAAGTCAAAATAAACGATTCTACCGGGGCTTGAACTCACGGCATGATTTAAAAAAACAAAAAACCTTACTTGCGATCGCCTCAAGCATCTGGACTATCTCGTGTGATGACCTTCAAGGCGTTTTAAATAACTTCATACCTTGCAATACGAGACAACGGAATCGCGCAGCAAAATTTCGACCAATGAACAAATTTGAAAGGAATTCTAAATATTGTGCACATATGACGATATCGCCTCTTTAACTTGATTGATCGACCCCAAAATAGTTTAGAATTGACAGTCGGTCATTTGTTGATACTGATTTGTCATTTCTAAACCATTTTTGTAGCAATCAATAGTTAAAACGACCATTTAACGGATTTAGCTTAACAAGTCAAACGAAAGGTTTCTTTAAGTCCACACTATATGCGGAGGACTACAGAAGTACAACAGTTGCTCTCCATACCTGCAATACATTTGCAAAACTCATTCTTTTGTGGAGCACTATTCCCATGAAAACAAAAAAATAAAATATAGCATTACAAAGATCATACAACAATCTGTAAAATATCACATCTAATATAGCCTACAAGTTTTTAAATGTTGAATATATTTCAATTGTTAAGTAACTTAGCATCCAGATGTTGGCCAAGTTGTATTACTGTAAGTTAATTTAAAACAATATCATCGAGGCCTACAGCTGATTTTCCCTATCTTCTTTAGTGTCTAGTACTAGTAGTAGCGGAATGCAATTTCAACCCCTCCTTTAAAGCAAAAGCATGCTGATGGACAAATTCAGAAGATAGCCTACAGTACAGGCTACTGAACATTTTGTTTTTGCACTGCTGACCGACTCATATTTTTTAAGCTCCAAAATAAATTAGGCTAGACAAATTTAAATTGTGACCAATCCAGTAAGGAATTAGGAAAAGATCTATTAATGCCATCACTATGTATTAAACAATTGGCTGAGTAACGTTTCTTCGAGTTTCAGTTCCAATAGGCGTAACTTTCTTACTGTGGTGTAGGCCTATGTCATGGTCTCAGGTAGTACTAGTACTACTACTAGGCAAGTAGTATAGAACCAAGTTACTGTAGGCTAGGCCTAAATGCATTTACAAGGCCACATCGGACCCGAAATTAACATCAAACAAATGTCATCTTAATTTTAAAGACTGAAATATTATTCGAATACTTAATTTTTATATTATTCCACACATGATCCACGATCTCGTTACAGAGAATGGTGTTTGACTTACTCAAAAGGAAGTTTTTGTAGCGCAACTACTACATTATTTTGCACATTGTTCTTTCTTACGATCAAGTTAGCACACGTAACCAAAAGAATAAGGCTTATAAACTTCGCTAAAACTTACCAAAATTATGTGAAGATATCTTTAGTTGTCAATACTTCGTTCCATTGTACAATAAAGGCCTTTTGAAGTAAATTTGCTAAGTTTTAATTTAAAGATGAACGGCGTTCCGAGACAAAGGAGATCGCCATTTTCGACGCGATGTTTAACCACCTGACTAAATACTAACTAGCCACTGGGCAATCGGGCGATTTTGCTCTTTAGGCATCTTGATGTATTTTTCGTTCGATTTTGCCAATTTTCTCAAAAACGTGCACGAAAAAAAACGTGGAACTTTTCGGAATTAGGCTTTTTTTTAAATATGAACATTTATTTGCATAACATCATGTTGCCCCACGAGTTGGACTACGAAACTGCAGAATAGAGACTTTCGGCTCACAGTCTATATATACTTGTCATGAGCTACGCTTTTTGCGCTGTTACGGGAGAAACATTAATTTTCCCGGTAACGTCTGTAGACTTCTAATGAACTATGCTTTTTTCACTGTTACGGGAGAACATTAACTTCCTGGTACGTCTGTAGACCTCTAATTATCTATGCTTTTTATAGTGTTACGGGTTAAACACGACATTTCCTGATTATTTCTGTGTACTTCTAATAAACTATGATTTTTGCACTGTTACGGGAGAACATTACCTTTCCTGGTAACGTCTGTAGACTTCTAATGAACTATGCTTTTTGCACTGTTACGGGAAATACATTAACTTTCACGACAACGTCTGTAGACTTTTAATGAAGTATGCTTTTTGTACTGTTACGGGAGAAGCATTAACTCTCCAGGTAACGTCTGTAGACTTCTAATGAACTATGCTTTTTCCATTGTTGCGTGAGAAGCAGTAACTTTCATGGTAACGTATGTAGACTTCTAATAAACTATTCCTTTGTCACTGTTACGGGAGAAAAATTACCTTTTCTAGTAACGTCTGTAGACTTCTACTGAACTATGCGTTTTTCGCTGTTACAGGAGAAAATTAACTTTCATGGTAACATCTGTAGACTTCTAATGAACTATGCTTTTTATAGTGTTACGGGTTAAACATGACATTTCCTGATGATGTCTGTGTACTTCTAATAAACTATGCTCTTTGCACTGTTACGGGAGAACATTAACTTTCCTGGTAACGTCTGTAGACTTCTAATGAACTATGCTTTTTGTACTATTACGGGAGAACATTAACTTTGCGGGTAACGTCTGTAGCCTTTTAATGAACTATGCTTTTTCCATTGTTACGGGAAAAACATTAACTTTTCTGGTAACGTCTGTAGACTTCTAATGAATTATGCTTTTTCCATTGCTACGTGAGAAACATTAACCTTTCTGGTAACGTCTGTAGACTTCTAATGAACTATGCTTTTGTCACTGTTACGGAAGAAACATAAACTTTTCTGGTAACGTATGTAGACTTCTACTGAACTATGTTTTTTGTACTCTTACGGGTCCCCGAGAAGATTAACTTTTCTGGTAAAGTCTGTAGACTTCTAATAAACTATGCTTTTTGCACTGTTACAGGAAAAACATCAGGATCAGTCAAACCACGAGTCCAATATATTTGTATTGTTTGCCTGAGTAGACGAATTTCAAATGGTTCTAGAAAATGTTACACGCATTGGACATCAAGGAAAAAGGATTAATTTGAAATATGACACACAACTCTACAAACAACAAAGCAATCCATGGAGTTGCTGATCTGATCACCTTAAAGATACAGCAGATTGGGGGAAATAGCTAACAGGGTCACTATAGCTCTGTGACTTTTGGCACAAAAATGTACAAATTAGTACATAATTACCTCCTAAAATCATAATTTGACCTCTGACCCTAATCATTGAAACAACTTCTGAAATTTGTCACATTTATCGTACGTTACTTTATGACACCCTTCATGCTCACGTCACACTTACCATTTCAGGGGGAAATTGTGAAAAGTGTTCAATAGCTTTGTGATCTTTGACCTTTTGAACCCAGAGTATACAGGACACAAATTCATGTACCAAGTTATCATGTTACATCGTAGGGCTGGTATAGGTCTTGCACTTTGTGAGTTTATAATGGCGCAAACTTTTGCATACAAAACACTTATTTGACTTGTGACCCATGACCTTTTGCGCTTCAAATATTTTAAAGTTTTGTTAAAATGATAAACTCTACGCACCTATGCAATTTGTAAAGATACCAACTAATTCCTTCAAAAGACACAGCTATCACCAAAAACCTTGGGGACAAACGTTCCGGGACAGTACCCGTCCACCAATTTTGGTTTATGTCTGTATTACAGTTTTTACATTATAAGCGACACAAACTTAATTGTTGCATATACACACACACACACCCCACACACACATATATGTACACACACGCACATACATACAAACACACGGACAGACGCAAAAATCACCAAATTTTGTCCCGTTCTAAAAACTTATAATCCCTAATATGAGGTTATCATTTAGGACCCCCTGGTAAGCCCTACAGCCCCTTAATATCAAGGGGGTAGCCATGTAGTTTAGGAGGTATAGGCAGTTATTTGTCTATACAGGAGAGTAAATACAATATCTTATCCCCACATATATGTACATGTGTCTGATGAGATAATAAAGCCATGCATGTTATCAAGATTTCGAGAAAATAAGAATTATATGGTTAGATTCGTAATTCTCTATTGGTCTGAAGATTTTCACACTTTAATCTACCCCATACTTAGATATATACCACCCTTTAATTGATGTGTGAAAGGTATCCTTGCTAATAAAGATTTAAGGGTCTCAATTAAAGAACAAAAATTGATGCAAGCTCTTAGATGATCTTTCGGTCCCTCCGAGACACTCATGAATATTTCTCCCGGACTGACCAATAGTTCCATAAGGCTGTAAAGTGGTCTTTACTTAACCAAACATTTACTGAATTGTACTAGAAAGGTTTTAAGTGGTCAAAAGTTGCAGTTGAGCTCCATCAGTTAATAATGTTTTTGCCATGTACACATCCGTAAATCATCTGAGTATTAGGCATTGCTCAACTACTGCCAAGCCACCAAATATTTTCAAAATCTGTACGCAAACGTTGATATTAATATGAAATAATAATAATTTGTACTTTCTTCCATTGAAGTAAAATGTTAAAACCTCCAATAGAAACAAATACATCCATGTCGAACCCTTTCCTAGAATTCGTTCTTGTCAAATGTTATTTTGACGATTAATATTTACGTTTGCATAATTTACAAAGAAAGACCTATTGCGTGATTGGGTAAGCCGTAGCAAGGCTATTCAATTTCTCGTTTTGGAAAGCACATGACCGTATACACTCACAAGTTTGCTCAATAAATCGATAAATTAATTAAAACCATACCAACTTACCCTCTGAAGGTATTTTCGCTTCTTATCGATGGGTTAAACTTAAATTGTTATTGACAATTTCTGCTACGAAGTACTACATTTTAGAACAGGCGCATAAACTCGACATTCCTCGCAATTATTTTGCGCCTTGATGACATGCAAAACCCATAAATATTTGTTTCTAATAGTTGGTAAACAGGTTTTACCACATTATTTAAAAACAATCCTAAACAAATATTTACGAAAAATAACAAATAAAATAAATAACAAAATGTATTAAAAGCTATCTAAATTTTTATTTTATTTTATCAAGGAAACAGCAGAATTGAAGAAATAAGTTTACATGATGAATTATGAATCTTTGTGTTATATCAATTTACTTTGACGCTAATGTCTTATTATTTTTTGTAAGTAAATCTTAACAGATGGGAGACTAATTTTAAATATCTTTTCGACCTTTATCTAGTCAAGCCTCAGCAATATTTAGCGCCAAGTCATATACCACGTATTAGACGAGACCCATCAAATCATCTGA
>JAIGNY010001840.1:467500-502500 GCA_020152595.1 Chiridota heheva
ATTTTGTAATTTTGTAAAGCACCTAAAGTAGGAAAAGTACGTATCTGATATTGCAAATTTTCTTTCACAGGCTCTGAAATTTAGAAGCGATTGTCCTAGTCCGCTTCGTATCCCCGATCGGCAGAAGAGTTTTGTTCTCCCGATCGGGAGATCCTTTACAGAAGTATCCTACAATGTATCTATCCAAATTCAGAATTTGTATAGAAATAACATAAGAATTAGACATAATTCGAGCGCGAGGAAATCAACCACTGTGAAGGGTTCAAATTTTACTTTAAACGATTTGAAATAATGGCATATAAAGTATCTTTTCACCGTGCGATTTTAAATTTCACCGTGCGGTTTTCGAGAAATTTAAAGAATAGTGATGAATTCTGATCATGTGTTACCGTTAGGCAGTTGCGCTTTTATAAGATTTTCTTAGATTATGAGAAATAACTTGGGAGATTTGTGAAAATTATTTGTCTATAAGTGCGTGATAGTAACAAAGTTGTTTTACTTTTTCAAAATTGAGCATGAAGAAGACAAACTTTGTTACAAACCTTCAATGAAACGACTGATAATCGTCTATGACTGAAACTTCGCAATAAACATGGCGGCTTCTATATATCACTATAAGCTCAGTGCGCATGCTCGAGTGTCCCGATCGGGGGATTTATTAAGTTCCCGATCGGCAGTATCCCTATCGGGGTACAAACCGGACTGTTAAACATTACGCTCTATTATCTTCCATAATTCTAACATACTTTTATCTTTCACACCTTTCCCGGGACAAAACTTGTAATGCCTTGGGTTATCTCCACGATAGTGTACCATGCGAAGCTCATTATATGGTGATAAAGTTAACGAATCTCCGCCCCATTTGACGACATGAATTTTAAAGTAATGCACATTGTTTGGTCGAACAATGGCTTTATCGCGTCCTCGGTTAGGTTCAGTTGGAATCAGTACCCTGTATTGGTTCCTAACGAACACAGATGGACCTTTTCCTTCCCTTTTCCAGGTTTCACCCTTTGAAGAATTTTTACTATGTCGGCAGAAAAACCAGTTTTGCAATTTAATGGATCCGAAACTTGAATATAAAGGGTTGTTCAAATACTCTAATATAGTTCTACGTTTTGGGTCCATGGGTTGCAGAAATTCGTCAACGTCCGTTTTAATAATCCATTTCGCGTCAGCTCGATGGCGCCATATGCAATCATTTTCACTGGCAATTTGTGTTTCTAGGTAAGTTTTGTTTGGTGAAATACTGTGTGCAAATGGTACAACTGTTAAAAATCCACTTCTTATGAATGCTGAAACTGTCTTTACAAGTGTTGATTTTTTGGACCTAACGTTATCATAAATGTACACGTGTTCAACCCCCAAATATTTGTGGTATTGAAGCCAATGCGTTATGTACTTGTCCATCTTGGCAGTCATTGTGCACATAACTAATTGATGACGTGGGTACTGTGATACAGGGACGTTAGCACACGCCGTTATATTGCTATAAACTTTGGTTAAATCTCTATCTCTGCGAATGTTTAAGGAAACACGGACAGTATTGGAAATAATTTGTGGTAATGGACATGTGATTATTACAACCCCTTGTTCTTCAGCGCCAACCTTTCTTTGATCTTTCAAAATTGGATCACTCATCGTTACAAAACGTCTGGAATTATTAGAGATCCTCACATTGTATCTTTCCCCAGAGCTCAACTGAAGAACAGCATCTTCGACTGAAAACTCACAACGGAATGCCTCATTCTCCCACAAAATCGCTTCGTGCGGTCTCCGAACACCAATCATAACTACATGTTTACCAACCGTGTCCACAAAAACTGAATGTAATATTGGAAGGCCATCTATCTCCAGCCTGTTCTCGAAGTAGCACCCTACATTATCTCCAGCTGCCGATACGATGACAGCTGCGTTTGCTCGATGAGGCTTTGTCCTTTGAAAATTCTCCCTTTCTGTATTTGGCTTAAACAAATTCACTATTTTGTTCAAAAATCCTTCCCTTTCTTCTGTCCCATCTTCCTCCTCAAAGTTATAATCTTTATCAAGAAGAACTTGAGTTTCGTTGAACACATCGCCAGCAGCTGTGTTATTGTGGTCTACATCTTTTGGTGTTGCACCCATGATAACTTGAAGCGACCTTATGTTATGGGCACCAAACCTTTCTTCAATTTTCGATCTCCTTGCTGATGATGAAAATTGTGCGTTCATTACATTGAGAAAGACAAACAACATTGAAATCATTAGGCCAGCTACGAGAATTTGTTCCACGCGTTTTCTGTTCTGAGCCATTATACGAATATTGCGGAGAAATCGTTAAAAAGTGTTTGTTGACATGTCTGTAAATGCTTCGCACGTCAAGTAAAACCTGATATCCCTATAAGAACATTTTACAATCATGGAAGTATATCAACATTTTGCTATAGGAATACACAAAGGCTAATGATCTATCATAAAATAGGTATCAAATCACGTAAGGCTTCACAGTAATATGTGTAGTATTTGATGAGAGGTTTTAGGGGATAAGTTATGATGCAACAAAACAAACACCATTTCATTGAACACCATTATATGTATATCCCCATATGTACATTTCTTCATTCAGCCTTTTCTTAAACATCGAGTAGAATCCTGAAATCCGTCTGCTAGCTGTCTGTTACGATAATCACAGCAGAATGGTGTTGAAGAACGAAGTCCCAGCTTCATATGCACTCCTAGCATAAAAGGTTTGTCTTTCGTGTTTTGTACATTTGTTATTTGTAATGTGTGAGTCACATTAGTACGCACATTAAAAATACACATAATTTGCACCCATTAAACGAACATCCACTACACTAAAAAGTTCAATGAGAAGTCCATAAAACAAATACTAATAGTATTACTATTGATCTCTAATCCCAAATGAAAGTTTAACAGCTATTCAAACTGTTCCGCTCCAATTAAAGTGACATGACTTGCTCTTTACGTCAACCAAAGAGCTTGTTATTTACGTCAACCAATAAGCTTATTCTTTACGTCAACTAATTTGAAAAGTAGGTCAGTATGGCACCATTCATTTTCTGTTAGTTGCGTCCAATGTGTATTCGCACATCTGAAAAACAAAACAAAAAATGAATTATGTTATATTACAAACAAATTACAGGAAGTTGAATTTCGAACATCGTATCACAATCGTAATTTTCCGGGTGGAGGGCATCTGCATGGGACCCGAACATTACTTTCAGGTGGGAATGTAATAACATATGTCATAGTTTTTACAAATTCGGTTGTTAGCCTTGAAGAAGGTGGAAGGAGTGGAAGGGAAAGGAGTGGACATGAGTGGAAAGGAGTGGATGTGCAAGAATCAGCGGCGTCTTACATCGAGCTTTGTATTCAATATATTCAATAGATCTTTTGGAAATCTGCAAATCGTGTATGAAGAGAGTATCGATCTATATGGCTATAGAATATGACGTCACTGTTGCATGAGTTCGATTTGGAAAATCTTCAAAGGAACAGAAAACTCGAGTTAAAAAAAAACTTGTCCTCCAATGGTTTACTTTAGATTTGAATACCAAGTGATTGAATGACAAGTGATTAAATGACACGGCATTAAACAAATTTTGTTAAATAACAATGCATGCATTATTATGGTACAGCAACTGAATTGAATAAATATCCATAAACAATGTTAACGCAGAGTTTTGGAAACGAGACGGGTTTGGCTGACAATATAATTTCATTATCTTGTCTGCTTAAAAAAACCATCCTCTGTTACGGTTATCTAGTTGCCGCGGATATAAATTATTTTCGGTTGTTCATTTCAACCAAAAACGTTTTCGCAACACAAACGCACGAGACGTGGGAAATTCGGACATGAAATATTTTAAAGAATACCAGAACTAAAAGGTTTGTGGTTCCGATACTTTTTTTCATCAGCTGATTGATTTGCAAAAATGTTATTTCATTGCATATCATGAAAAATTTGTTTCAAGATAATTATTCATAAACAACATCTACCATGCAGATCAATACCAATTTTGACAACATTAGCATTTGCACAATAATTAACAACTTTGTCATTAGCAAGTGTGATGCAAAAAAAAGGTTGTTCATTTATCCTACTTCAATAATTTGTCAGTACGCCCCGCCCACTCATTTATATTCATGAAATCATTACCGCAACACTAGAACATATGTACAAACCATGATCCATTGGTGTGCCTGATATAGCATAAATCTGATGTATCGTTCATGGGTACAGTGTGGTTTTTACACCATTTAGCACTTTCACATTAAGCCACACCCACAATGCATATTAACGACATCTGCTGATAACATAAGCATATGCACAATAACAAACAGAATGATCATGCCCAATACGGCATGAAAAAAACATACCAAAAACAAAAGAGCGTATCTGGCTATCTGTATGCCAATATGACAAGACTCCAGTTTACCGTTCTTGAGATACCGTGCTCTTTTCAGCAAAATCATGTTAAGCCTTGCACTATATGAATATTAATGAAAGAAAACGATTTTACATCAAGAACATGTACACTCTACCTAGCATCATAAATATGCCAAATATGAAACAAAACAGACTTGCGGTTGTTAAAATATGCACATTTCAAGATTTTTACATTAAGCCCCGCCTACTAACTAATATGCATGAAATCACCACTAAAAACAATAGGGCATATCTACAGACCACCGGCTATCTGTGCATCAAATATAACTTAAACCTAGGTTACCGTTCATGAGATACCGTGTTTACAAGCTCTTTTCAGCAAAATCATGTTAAGCGCCGCCCACTATGCATATTAATGAAATTCAATATTTTTACATCAGGATCATGTAAACACTACCTAACAACATAACTATGCCAAATATGAAACAAAATAGACCTGCGGCTGTTAAATTATGAACATTTCAAGAATTTTACATTAAGCTTCGCCTACTTATTAATATGCAAAATATCATCATCAAAAACAATAGGGCACATCTACGGACCATGGGCTATCGGTGTGTCAAATATGACATGAATCCAGTTAATTGTTCTTGAGGTACCGTGCTTAAAGCTTTGTTCAGCAAAATCATATTAAGCCCCGCCCACTATGCATATTAATGAAATTCAACGTTTTTACATCACAAACATGTACACTACAGCTAAAATCATAAGTACAATACATATGAAATAAACCTGACACGCGGTTGTTAAAATGAAAACATTTCAAAACTTTTACATTAAGCCCGGCCTCCTCGTTAATATGCATGACATAACCATCAAAAACGATTGGGCACATCTACAAACGATGGGCTATATATGTACCACATATGAAGTGAATTATGTGTATCTTTCTTGAGATATGCGTTTACGAGGTGGCCGTCACAAACATACACACACACATACACATCATACATACATACATACATATATATATATATATATATATATATATATATATATATATATATATATATATATATATATACAAATTAGGAAAAAATGACAATGTCTCTAGCCAACAGATTATTTTAAAATTTTTTATATATATATATATATATATATATATATATATATATATATATATATATATATATATATATATATATATATATATATATATATATATATATATATATATATATATATATATATATATATATATATATATATAAAGATAATTTCCATGCATTGGCCATTACAAACAAAACAAATAGGAACAAATGACAATGTCTCTAGCCAACATAATTCTTTATAAACCAAATATTTCAAAAACTGCTGTTTCCTTCTTCAGTGGTGTGGAGTCAAATGACGCTAAAAGATCTATACCAGCGATGATAGCTTGCACGTTAGCACATTTCACAGAGCGCCTACAAACGTACGCGTAAAATAGTGGGCGTAAAAGGGGAAAAGCGCGCAGAGTAAAAAACCGGCGCCAAAATGTGCTCCGTCACGAAACCAACAGAAGGACTAATGAGACGAAGTGGAAGTGGAAACATTTTCCCTAAAAACAGAAAAAGGAGAAAGATAAGACAGGTCTCTATTAAGTCCATGGATGTGGCTCTTAGTTTTAATCCTAAATTGCAATTCAAACAACTTTCTATCTTCCGTGCCTCTAAAGTTCCCCCTAATGAAAGCCACCTTCAAATCTTCCAAGTTATGTCTAGGCAAGTTGAAATGCCTGCCACGGGATAGCCCTCACTGTCACCGTCAAAATCGCGAATAGACTGCTTGTGGTTATTGAACCTCAATCGGAAAGAGGTTTCAGTCTCACCAATATAAGAATTTTCCGGACATCTTGAACACATCACGCAGTAAACCACATTTGAAGAATCACAGGAAAAAATTCCCGGTTTGATCACGTGATTCCATGGGAGAGATACCGTCTCATCCGTGACTATGTGCCTGCAGATTTGACAACGTGGCTTCCTGTAGGGCTTACTACCTCGCCCAGGCATCCTGCGCGATATGTTGGAACGTACCCAACAGATTCCTAAGACTCGGCGGCTGCTTTAGTCCCACAACCGGTGGTGCAGAGAAAATTCCTTCAATCTCTGGGGCCTGTTTCAATATCCCCTATGACGATTCAATACACTTCAAGAGAGGCTGTATCTGTGTACTGTGCGAAACTACGAGGGGAATGCGTGCTATCTTAGTCTTAAGCCGATACTCTAAAAGCTTACTGCGATTGACAGGAATAACCTTGTCCATGAATTTCCTTTACAGTTTCAAGGGATAGCTCCTTTTAAGAAAATGCCCCGACATAACTTTAAGTTGGATCTTGAGATCACGAGGGTCGGAACAAATTCTCTTAAGCTGTTAAGACGAAGAAACTGGTTATAAATGATAGATTCCTTAGTGTGTTGAGGGTGATTGCTATCATAAACTAGGTAAGCATGACTATCAGTGGGCTTAGTGTATAAGGAGGTAACCAATGAGCCTTAAGGAATTTTGACCAGAACATCCAAGAAAGGTAATTCATCCCAGGAAAAATCATAAGTAAATTTAATGGACGGGTGATACGTATTTGCAAAACCAATTAATTCCCGCAACGAAACCTCGCCATGCTGCCAAATCATAAAGATATCGTCGATATAACGGACATAAAAGGAAGGAGAGAGTGTGGACTCTTGTAATATCCTACCCTCAAGATCGGCCATAAACAAATTCGCATAACAAGGATCCATCTTAGTACCCATAGCGGTTCCATTAATCCGTTTATAAAAAATCATGTTGGCTAGAGACATTGTCATTTTTTCCTATTTTGTTTTTATATATATATATATATATATATATATATATATATATATATATATATATATATATATATATATATACATACATATATATTTGGGGGGAGGGGGCGATCGCCACTTCACCCCCTCTTCCCTCTGGCTACGACACTGGCACCATATGAGTTTTGATTTAATTAGCACTCTGCATGTTACCCGATTCTATTAGAAGACATCTTACTACTAGGAACTCAGACTTCCATAAAGTAATACTGACACATTTGAATAATATAGGCTGTTGATCACGAAAACCCATGGCGAAAAACACAATGGAGTGCAAGAGTCAAGATTACATTTCTTGCATTGCTTTATAGGAATGGTGGAAAGATGACTAAGCAATGACACGAACTTACTATATTTGTTTGATTAGTATTTCATTCGTAAGTCCGAGTGAATTGTTCAATTGCAGGGCGTGACATGCAAACAAAAGAGAGCCATAAACTGGGTTAAGGAAAAATCAAGTGTTTGTCCAGGGAGCCGTTAGTTTGTCAAAATAACAACTCTCTATTTTGTCTGATTAACAAATTGTTCATCTATTTTGAACCAACTGAATTAATGTCTGATACAGAGAGGTTCAACAGCACGAGGGATCAATTGCTTTTATTTTCCGTCTGCAGGTCCAAATTTGGTTTTCATACATTCATGACTTGTCCTTCTCCTAAAAAAATTTGTTTCTGCAAATCATAATCACAAACTTACTGTAGCAAATAGTGAGACCACTTTATCTTAATTAAAATAACCACACGATAAGAACTTCATCCATTGCTAATATGATACTCAGCACCAACTTCCACAACAACTAAGGTTTTCAGAATAAAGAAAATAAAGAGGAAAAATCAGGCCCGACCTGGTTATTTATCAGGTCGGGTCTGACTGTCTGAAACTTTAAAAAGCAGAACAACTAATGTAATGATAATTTTTGAAGAACACTCAAAAACGACTTTTACCGTTATATGCATGATTTTCCCAAGTTAACCGTCAGTAAAAATGTTTGGAAAAGAATAACGTTCGTCGGTGTTTCAGATACTGTCCATGACGGTCGCCAGTATTAGAAAATCCTAAAATTCATAGAATTCATTTTTCTGTTCTAAACCCTATTTTAAACAATCAATTAAAGATTAATGTTCTGTCATCGTGGTAATATTCTCCTATAATGCCCTGGTCAAATGACTTTGCCCTCAGAATGACACTCCTAAAGTCAGACCATTCCAGTCAGGACAAAGTAATTTGACCAAAGCATTTGTAGGAGAATATAAAGACGATGCCAGAACATTAATCTTTGTATAAAATGTCAATTACTTGTATTCTAAAACTACTCAAAAACGAAACTTAGATATATATTTTTGATTTAAAACAACCTTTATTTTGAAAACTTTTGAAGAACAAACCCTCGATAAAATTAACCAATCTATTGAATAGTTTATATCAAAGGAACATTCCATTCACAAAAATGGGAACGCAAAAATCGAACAGCAATTAAACATCAAATCAAAATATCATTGACACATATAAATTGCATTTTTAATACTGAATTGTATAAAACAATACGTTATTAATTGAAACAGTACGAACCATAAAAACACAATAATGAAGCAAATTATTGGAACAATTTTTTAAAGTAATTGCTAACAAGTAAATACATATTCTTTAAGTATTGTAATATCTTGGTACGCATAAGAACACTTTTAACCTTGGTGATTAAATAACCAATCACAAAGAATCTCAAAATATATTTTAAATTATTTACCCGGGCTGCAGCAAACAATGCTTTGTCAAGGTAAATACATTTCCCCTTTCCAGTTCCAGGCTGGTCATGCTCACAAGAATGAGTAAATTCAAGTTGCGCGCGAGAATAATGGAAATTGTGTTTGTTTACTCGCATGCTGTATGCACGTTAGTGCCTTTCGCATCGCGTGTTTTGTGATTGTATAAGCGCACCGTGATTGTATGAACGCACCATGACCATTGTGCGTTCAACATATTACTTTCGCTGAGGTTAATAGACCTTTGCAAACCGAGTTTAGCCGAACGTGAAACGTCGGGGTACTTAAATCAAGAAAATGCCGGGGAATTTTTCTTTTAACTAGCTAACCAATCAACTGCAGAGAAAATGGTAAACAACAACAACAATACGCGAGTGCGTATTACCTTTATAAGCTTGCACGCACATACATAATAGTACCAGAGAGCGTGACGTTATTCGCCCTAATACTACGTATAGGCCAAAAGTCGAGAGTTGAAACTCCTATACTTAGAGTGTTACAAAATCGTGATACTTTTTTCAGTCATTCACCCATGCTGGTCCCAAGTGAGGGCAGTAGAGAGTCAAGCATTTAAACAATTAGAAATAACAAAGAAATGTGTAAATTAGGTACTCTACGCAAATTGTTAGAATACAAATTGTGTTATTCTGGATTTCAATTTAACTTTACTTTTTGTGCATTTTTAGTTCATTAAACAAATATTTGTATATGTCATTAATAAAACAACTTTGATTTTGACGTCATCCATGGATCAAGTGCGAAAAAAAACCTGACAAACCATGCACACAATGTTTGCAGGAGGTACTTTTCGCAATATTAGTACGTTACCGTATACCATGCCGATGAGTTAAGTACTCATTGTTTGTTGTCTGAACATGACGAATTGAAACGTTAAACTTAAAAGCATTTTTAAGGAATTACTGCCTAGCCTTTTGATGCCCTTATTCATTACGCCTAGGCCCTAGCCTAGTTGGTGAAGGTCGGCCAACACCGTAGGTCTAATATTAGTAATTGATAATAATTTAACGTTAGCGATGCCCCTAGCCACATTACGTCCCCGTTTTGTGATGATTATTGCTTTCGTCCATTTAATAAAGGCTAGCCAAATGCTTACGTAGTCGGACATCTGTGGTCCTTGAGTTTTGCAATAACTTAGGTGGATTTAGGCCTAGTTATTGAAGCCTGGTTTAGGGTCGGGATTCTAGGGTAGTAAGAAAAAGAGCTGAAGAATTACCAACCTATTCAAACTCATACCTAACCGTTAGGCCTACATTCTGCAAGACCAAATGCAAGTTCAAACATGACTAACAAGAATTTAGGCTACCCTTGCTTTAAATTAGCTGCCCAGACCTAGCTTGATTCGCCTGGTGGTTTGCTATGTATACTGCCTGGATTTTATACAAAACTTTTCAAATAATTTATGAGGAATACTGGAAACCCATGTTTGTAAAATTAATATTATCTAAACGTAGGGTGAAGGCAAATAACTATGCAAACATTCCTGGTAGTTTCTTTGTAATACATCTTCTGTGGATGACCATACTGCCATAAGTCATCCACTTATCATCACTACAGCTTTAGCTGAAATCAGCAAACGTTGTGAAAATGATGCTGACGTATGTATAGATATTCTACCAGACTACAGTATGTTATTATTTCACGATATGAGTTTTAAGAAAGAAACAAAAAATCAACAAAATTTTACAAGGCTTAGCTCAGTAGACTATAGGCCACACTTGTCAACCATGGGGGTCTATAGTATTAGGCTGTACAGCCTTATACTATAGACTCCCATGATTGTCAAGAGTGGCTTATAGTCAACTGAGCTAAGCCTTGTAAAAGACATGTTGAAGTATGATTTTTCATGTCTGTTTAATGCAAATAAAAGCCTGATTTTGATGTTGAATATTCAGTCTCGGGGTTTGTGTCTCTTTTTGATTATGTAGACAAAATTCTATTGTGAAAAAAAATGTATAAATAGGGTACCCTAAAATTACCATTTCATTTCCTCATAACCTATTAACAGTACATTCCACTGCCCAAGGAAAATCTTTTTTCATATTCTAAGAGGATCCTAACTGTCTTCCATTCAGACTGTCGCAATTAAGGAATACGCAATAACCAGGTAAGATTTGAAGTTGAAACTTGGCCTCACGTACATTTATAACACTAACGTTATGTACAATGCATGTAGTTGTAGGCCCTAGGCCTAGTGTGCACGTTAAAATGTTGTTTTTGTAAACGGTATATTGTATGTTTCTTAGGGTTTACATTCCTTAAACATTTACGAAACCTTAAAAATGTTTGTGCATATTCGAAACACAAAAATAGGACGGAAATTGGATTTTTTTTTATAACGTTGATGTTTAATGCGAAGAGCCTAATGGTATGAAAATTGTGCCGTTGACCTCACTGCACAAAATGTGTATCGAGAACTTTCGGCAGCAAATCCCTTGTTGTCTGTGAATGAGACAACTAGTTTTGCATTTTGAAAAAATTGTGTGAATGGAGAGGATATAGTTTATACGAAGTTTTCTGTTTGGTATGGAATTTCGTAACCAAATGACGCTACCATTTAGTGAAGTGCTTATTTGTATATGTATATACTATTGATTATTGTGTGAAATTGTGTTTTTAATGGGCTTGACCCCGTACGCTAGTAAATTGTGAAGACGATCAGGATTGCCCAGAATTTGATTGGTCCATTATGGTCACGTGAATTTCGGCCAAGTGACATTATTTAAATGAAATTTCCGGAAAATACCGAATCTGATATGAAAAGGTCTATAGTTTACAAGCAAAAAAATAATCGTGCGTTGAACACAGTCTTATTTATTGCAAACGAAAATTTTAAAAAGGCCCCTCCTAATGTAAAGGTAATCAGTCCGATCAGAATACATTATCACCTAAGCACTATCCGGGGCATTCAGATAATGCCCCCGTGGTCAAAATAAGGCGGATTTGTATAACAAACTACATAAACATTTTATAAACTAAGTTTCAACAGTTCAAAGACGCATTGGGATGAAATTCGTCAAATATGGAAATAATGATGAAATAAAATTGACATCAATTAATCAGAAGATATCGAATTTCAACGATTCCAAAGGATGTTTAAAACGCTTGGTGCAATGTGGTGTATCATTGTTCTTCTAACTGATTGGAAACATTTTTTGAATTATTGAGATGAGGTAGCCTATGGCATAAACTTGAAAGAAATATTTACCCATGCATCTCCTCATGTATATTATGGGTTTTATTTATATACAAAGCCTTTGGGGAAGCGACGATAACATGTCACACTTAGACTGGCACCATTTGTGCACAGTTCTCCCATAATTTCTAACTTGAATAACTCTTTGCAGGAATCACTTATCAACATTTTCTTTTCAACATTTTTTTTTGCTTTAATGGTCCTCCACCATTTGATGTGCCTGGCAGACCAAGGAAATGTTCTCTTGTGCGGCATTATGACACTGCCCTCTATTTAGAAGATGCTGATTGAAAGGTTTTACATAGTTCAAAATGCTGCAGCAAGACTGATTCAAAATTTACCAAATTTTCATTACATCTCTCCTACCTTGCTTGCTCTTCACTAACTACCTGTGGAATTCAGAATTCAATTCAAAATACTTCTGTTTGTCTTTATATCTTTACACAATATAGCACCTAAAGGGTTAGCTACTTGTCAGATTTAATTATCAGAAAATCTTCAACAAATTACAGTCTAAGATTCAATAATGATACATATTTGGTTGTACCTCATACTCGCCTGCTCGATGCAAATTTTGTGGTGACAGAATGTTTGCTAGAGCAGGACCATCTCTGTGGAATGCTTTGCCTACAAAAATACAAAATGCTAATTTTTTTGCCATTTTCAAAAAAACTTCTAAAAACACATCTTTTTAAGGTTGCTTTTGAAATCTTATTTTATTATATTTTAGGTTTTCAAGTCTCTTTCACTCTACATACATTTTTGTAGTACCGTTTTTTTAATATATTTTTTTATATTTATATAGGCCTAATTATCTTTGATATTTTATCGCTAAGTCCATCATTCTATAACAACCATATGTTCTTTTTAAATCATAACTTTAAAGCACTTAAAGAAGTTACTTTACATTTTAAGGTTTAAGTGGCATAGATGTATGGTTCTTAAATCCTTTTAATTTACCTAATTAGTAATTACTTAGGGGAAAATGTTCGTCTAGTTCCTGATTTTATTCAGTATAATACAGTAAACGATTTGCCTGGTTTCCTTTTAAACTTAAAGAAAACGTTTGATACTGTTAGCTGGAAATGTATTAATAGGTCTCTTTCCTTTTTGGTTGTGGTTTTGGTTAGAAGTTTAACGTCCCGACAAAATTCCCAAGTTGGAATATCAACGTCAAAGACGCCCCTAGTCGTTTTACAAACCAGTTGTGGAGCACTAGCTGGATATTAACCGGGATCGAATCCAGAACCCCAGATTGTCAAACCCGAGGCTTGACCACATACACTTCAGAGGTCTCTTTAAAAGGTGGATAAAAACGATGTCCGTTGAGCAGTATATTTTCTCTTATGTGCTGAAATATTTGTTATTCATTGTATTTTGAATATTGAACTAAAAATTTCACAATATGCAGACGATGGTCTTATTTCTTGATGGCACGTCTGAATCACTGTCTGCGGCTCTTGTCGTTGTTAGTGCTTTTCGCTCCGCTTCTGGTCTTCAAGTTAACATCGGTAAATCTGTTCTTTTCCCCCTTGGTTATTTTGTGAAAAACACCCCCTCCTTTACAACATTATAAAAGAGCTTCATTTAACCATTTCCCATGGACCATGAATTTGTTGTTTAACCTTTCAATTATCCGTATTTTTACATCCTGAATTCATTGCTTTATTTTATTGACAAGTCAATTGATATTAAACTGATCTTTTCTCCTCTTATTTATCATCTGAGTGAGGACGATATTTGAATTTACATTTTAATTTTAGTTTTGAATTCATTTCCACGTTTGTGTTATGGTTTTGCATCTATGAACCAGCCGTGTTAGTCCACAAAGACGGGATCTAAGATGAACAATTTGATACTATAATTCATTGCATCATTCCAGTAGCAGGGAATGCCTTCAATATCTAATATTTCCTTTAATAGTTTAACAACATTTTAAACAGTTGTAATCAACATTACGGTCATTGTGAATCAGTGTTTTATGTAAAATTGAATAAATAAACGTACATTTATTCCACAAGCCTGCTATTCATTCTTTTTCTGTATTGATTACTTTTCACGCGATCTATGTTATTAGACAATACACCATATAAATAAAAAGACTTAGCTTTATTTTCTCGGAACAACCCTTTGAGGACATTAAGTGTTACCATACATGCCAGACATACCAAAAATGATACTAACGCATATAGGTGACGGAAGCGGGAGACCAAGGGAGCGGGCCGAGATTTCATTCATATGATCTCTTTATATGATAGCCTTGTTCATGCAGTCCATAATTACAATATTCTTCAAATATACAAAACAAAAACTTTGAAGTTTTTGTAACACATTTTCTGTAATGGAGCCTCCTGACTAGAATGGAAAATGTCCAGTGATATGGTCACAATTACTTGCATTATGTCTGATCAATAACAACTGGCCTCCCTGGTCCCGTTATAAGCGGGATTTATGAGATGTTGGCACTACTGACTATTGGCCTATACCTGAAAGCGGATATATTTATTTCCTAACATTTTGGAAAGTTAGGTTTCTCACTTGCATCATAAAACATGGGTAGAATCATAATTGTATTAAGACCTCCAGCTGTTCTTTATCAATTAAAAGCTGCCCGTTTCATTCTGTAAAGTCTGTAGAAACATTTTGTTTTCAAATAGCCTGCATTAAACAGCAGACGTTTTGGAGACTATTATGAGTCCAATTTTTTTTGGTATGCAGGTCCATAGCCAGGACTATGAGAGGGGGTTTGTTTTTCAAAAAAAAAAAAGGCACTTTATTCCTGCACCTCGAAAACAAATTTTGATGGGAAGGCAACGTTCTAAATGAGGTTTTTTTCCTCGAAAGAAGGCCTGTAGATTTGTCAAATGGTCAGAACCGTTCTGGTACTCCAACAAGCTTGGAAATTCCAAGTGCTTATTATGTATTTAGATTTCAAAGGAGCACGTTCTTTAAAAAAGAACCTTCTTCAGAGAAAAGTTTGAAAATGTCAAATGATATATTAGTAATATAGTAACACTTTGTGCGTTATTGTACTTAATACATGAACTAAAGCACCGAGAGATAGAGAGGGAGGAGGCGGGATATAAAACAGATTCGTTTTAAAAGTTTGACTAAATTTACACATGTTCATAGCAAATTATTGGAAGCTTATTTTTTCAAGTTTTTCTTCAACTACCCATATTTTTCAAAGAGTGACTATACACCTATATCCATGCACAGAAACATGTACAACAAAACAAAGTATTTCCACATTATGCGTTTTCATGATTTTGCTCTTTGTATATTGTATATTATATCTTTCTTTGACATGAATTTTGACTTCGATGATATACTTTCTTCTCCCTGGACTCCACCAAGGGCCCTTAAGCCCACGCGGAACAGCGAGCGCTACACCTTCACGGACAATTTTTTAATTGATTTACACCTGTTCAGTGCCCCCTCCCCCATATTATTTTCTTTCCGCCATGGCTGTAACGTGACTAATGGGTACGGGTTCTAAAGTTTATCAGCTTTTACTAAGAAAGCAAATAAGCAAGACTTTCATTGCTTGCAATGTGTTACTGAAAGAGCAAAGAAGCAAGACTTCCATTGCTTGCAATGTCTTACTGAGAGAGCAAAGAAGCAAGACTTCCATTGCTTGCACTGTGTGACGGAGAGAGCAAAGAAGCAAGAATTCCATTGCTTGCAATGTGTTACTGAGAGAGAAAAGAAGCAAAACTTCCATTGCTTGCAATGTGTTACTGAGAGAGCAAAGAAGCAAGACTTCCATTGCTTGCAATGTGTTAATGAGAGAGCGAAGAAGCAAGACAAGACTTCCATTGCTTACAATGTGTTACTAAGAGAGCAAAGAAACAAGACTTCCATTGTTTGCAATGTGTTACTGAGAGAGAAAAGAAGCAAGACTTCCATTACTTGCAATATGTTACTAAGAGAGCAAAGAAGCAAAACTTCCATTGCTTGCAATTTTTTACTGAGAGAGCAAACAAGCAAGACTTCCATTGCTTGCAATGTGTTACTGAGGGAGCAAAGAAGCAATAATTACATTGCTTCCAATGTGTTACTGAGAGAGCAAAGAAGCAAGACTTCCATTGCTTCCAATGTGTTACTCTGAGAGGGCAAAGAAGCAATAATTCCATTGCTTCCAATGTGTTACTCTGAGAGAGCAGTGAAGCAATAATTAGACCGCTTGCAATGTGTTACTGAGAGAGCATAGAAGCAAGACTTCCATTGCTTGCTATGAATTACTGAGGGAGCAAAGAAGCAAAACAAGACTTCCATTGCTTACAATGTGTTATTGAGAGAGCAAAGAAGCAAGACTTCCATTGCTTGCAATGTGTTACTGAGAGAGCAAAGAAGCAAGAATTCCATTGCTTGCAATGTGTTACTGAGGGAGCAATGAAGCAGGACAAGACTTCCATCGCTTGCAATGTGTTAATGAGAGAGCAAAGAAGCAAGAATTCCATTGCTTCCAATGTGTTACTGAGAGAGCAAAGAAGCAATAATTCTCTTGCTTGCAATGTGTTACTGAGAGAGCAAAAAAGCAAGAATTCCATTGCTTCCAATGTGTTACTGAGAGAGCAAAGAAGCAATAGTTCCATTGCTTGCAATGTGTTACTGAGAGTGCAAAGAAACAATACTTTCATTGCTTGCAATGTGTTACTGAGAGAGCAAAGAAGCAAGACTTCCATTGCTTGCAATTTTTTACTGAGAGAGCAAACAAGCAAGACTTCCATTGCTTGCAATGTGTTACTGAGGGAGCAAAGAAGCAATAATTACATTGCTTCCAATGTGTTACTGAGAGAGCAAAGAAGCAATAATTCCATTGCTTCCAATGTGTTACTCTGAGAGGGCAAAGAAGCAATAATTCCATTGCTTCCAATGTGTTACTCTGAGAGAGCAATGAAGCAATAATTAGACCGCTTGCAATGTGTTACTGAGAGAGCATAGAAGCAAGACTTCCATTGCTTGCTATGAATTACTGAGGGAGCAAAGAAGCAAAACAAGACTTCCATTGCTTACAATGTGTTATTGAGAGAGCAAAGAAGCAAGACTTCCATTGCTTGCAATGTGTTACTGAGAGAGCAAAGAAGCAATAATTCCATTGCTTGCAATGTGTTACTGAGGGAGCAATGAAGCAGGACAAGACTTCCATTGCTTGCAATGTGTTAATGAGAGAGCAAAGAAGCAAGAATTCCATTGCTTCCAATGTGTTACTGAGAGAGCAAAGAAGCAATAATTATCTTGCTTGCAATGTGTTACTGAGAGAGCAAAAAAGCAAGAATTCCATTGCTTCCAATGTGTTACTGAGAGAGCAAAGAAGCAATAGTTCCATTGCTTGCAATGTGTTACTGAGAGTGCAAAGAAACAATACTTTCATTGCTTGCAATGTGTTACTGAGAGAGCAAAGAAGCAAGACTTCCATTGCTTGCAATGTGGTACTTGCTTTTACGCAATATCTTATTTTGTCATCTTTTTTCCATGATAACAATTAAGTATGTGCATTGATCACATACTTCCTAAGTAGAAATATAAATATAAAACATATAAGAATAACTCAAATCCTACAAACAGTGTTGTCTTTATTTAAAAACTGTTCTGTTTAGATTTTAATTACTCTTTTAACCAAAACAGAAATTGATATACATGTCAATAAACCTTAGTAATGGGGCATGGAGAAATGAACTCAAAACATTTTAAAAGTATCAAATAATTATATCAGGGGCCCGAGTATACGCCAGATGACGATGCCCCTCCCCCCTCAGTTTTCAATAGTCATTGCTGATCGATATAGGGGCATGCAGTACCTCTCCATGATATGGGAAAAGATCAGGTACACCATAAGTTTGGAATGTAATAGCTCACGGGATCTCACAATAAGTGTAGGCTATCATACAGTCAGAGTGCTCAACATTAGTGTAGGCTATCATACAGTCAGAATGCTCAACATTAGTGCAGTCTACCATACAGTCATAGTGCTCAACATTAGTGTAGGCTATCATACAGCCATAGTGCTCAACATTAGTGTAGGCTATCATACAGTCATAGCGCCCAACATTAGTGTAGGCTACCATACAGTCATAGTGCTCAACATTAGTGTAGGCTATCATACAGCCATAGTGCTCAACATTAGTGTAGGCTATCATACAGTCATAGCGCCCAACATTAGTGTAGGCTATCATACAGTCATAGTGCTCAACATTAGTGTAGGCTATCATACAGTCATAGTGCCCAACATTAGTGTAGGCTATCATACAGTCATAGCGCCCAACATTAGTGTAGGCTATCATACAGTCATAGTGCTCAACATTAGTGTAGGCTATCATACAATCATAGCGCCCAACATTAGTGTAGGCGATCATACAGTTATAGTGCTCAACATTAGTGCAGTCTACCATACAGTCATAGTGCTCAACATTAGTGTAGGCTATCATACAGACATTGTGCTCAACATTAGTGTAGGCTATCATACAGTCATAGCGCCCAACATTAGTGTAGGCTATCATACAGTCATAGTGCTCAACATTGGTGTAGGCTATCATACAGACATTGTGCTCAACATTAGTGTAGGCTATCATACAGTCATAGCGCCCAACATTAGTGTAGGCTATCATACAGTCATAGCGCCCAACATTAGTGTAGGCTATCATACAGTCATAGCGCCCAACATTAGTGTAGGCTATCATACAGTCATAGTGCCCAACATTAGTGTAGGCTATCATACAGTCATATTGCTCAACATTAGTGTAGGCTATCATACAGTCACAGTGCTCAACAATAGTGTAGACTATCATACAGTCACAGTGCACCATGTTCAGCAAATAAAGGAATAGAAAACAATGATCGTTTTCGGTTAAGATAAATGGTAAAAACCTCAAAAACATTTTGGGAGAAATGCATACTTTTGGATCTGCTTTTAACCCCTCAAACGTTTTCGCAAAAAACTGTTTTTGATATCAAAATGTGAGGCATCTCATAATCTTTCAGAATAAACCTCACTTACTAAAATGTCAAAACCTGCCAAATTGAACAGTCATTAGCACGACAAGTTTTAACCTATTTAAATTATAATGTTTTTAATCAATATACTCTCTTCGATGGCCAAATTACCCCCAAAAAAAAAAAAAAAAAAAAAAACACTCACACAAAATGTAAGTTGTTATCTTTCCAAGATTAACACAATAACAAACCCAGGGCTTTTTCAAAAACAACTCTGCTCGGAATGAATTTTGCTTTCACAGACCGCAAAAAACCAAACATGACGAATAACTCCGGCTATAAATTTTCAGTCTATTGCCCTTCCGACGACGACGAATTACGATGACGGAGTCGTCGCCTGCGTAATCGGTTATAATAGTAACAATGCTATCACGAAATGCTTAATACGACCCGGACGAGAACACAGGTACAACGTACGGACAGACATAACATCGACAACCAAGTCAATGTCCACGGCCTCTGATGACCAGTTGTGGTGCACTGGCGTGTCTACCCAACCCAGGCTTGATCCCAGGGCCTCGTGGTCTGTAGACATGTATGATAACCGCAACACCACAGTAGGTAGATCTATTGCTCTTAAAATCACCAGAGTTTAAATAACTCACTAATGAAAACATCCTTTCACAATCCAACGCAATCCTCTGCCACAAACTACACGCTTGGTTTGACCTGACAGTGACCCTTCTTTTGTTTGCATTTAGTGTATAATAATTGATGCGTAAAATCACTAGGTTATCTATGAAGACTTTCTTAGTTGCTGCTTGCTGAGTCTAAAAATTATACCCGCAGGAATGGAGGTGCTTGCGGATGAAAAGACTAACAATTTACAGCGAGAATTGGGCGTACTGAATCACAACCTGTCAAAAATAACCGACGCTTGTCTCGATGAGAATGACGTCAAATACCTCATTAACTCGAGTTTGGGGATTGTCTGTTTTTATCTTTTAAAACTTGAAAACAAAACTTGGCAGTCAGCAGGCAGGCAGGTCAGAGGCAGGCATGTCAGCAGGCAGGCAGGTAGCAGGCAGGCAGGTCGGCAGGCAGGCAGGTCGGCAGGCAGGCAGGTCGGCAGGCAGGCAGGTCGGCAGGCAGGCAGGTCGGCAGGCAGGCAGGTCGGCAGGCAGGCAGGTCGGCAGGCAGGCAGGTCGGCAGGCAGGCAGGTCGGCAGGCAGGCAGGTCGGCAGGCAGGCAGGTCGGCAGGCAGGCAGGTCGGCAGGCAGGCAGGTCGGCAGGCAGGCAGGTCGGCAGGCAGGCAGGTCGGCAGGCAGGCAGGTCGGCAGGCAGGCAGGTCGGCAGGCAGGCAGGTCGGCAGGCAGGCAGGTCGGCAGGCAGGCAGGTCGGCAGGCAGGCAGGTCGGCAGGCAGGCAGGTCGGCAGGCAGGCAGGTCGGCAGGCAGGCAGGTCGGCAGGCAGGCAGGTCGGCAGGTCAGCAGGCAGGCAGGTCAGCAGGCAGGCAGGTCAGCAGGCAGGCAGGTCAGCAGGCAGGCAGGTCGGCAGGCAGGCAGGTCAGGCAGGCAGGTCAGCAGGCAGGCAGGCAGGTCACAGGCAGGCAGGTCACAGGCAGGCAGGTCACAGGCAGGCAGGCAGGCAGGCAGGTCACAGGCAGGCAGGTCAGGCAGGCAGGCAGGGCAGGTCAGGCAGGCAGGTCACAGGCAGGCAGGTCAGGCAGGCAGGCAGGTCACAGGCAGGCAGGTCACAGGCAGGCAGGTCACAGGCAGGCAGGTCACAGGCAGGCAGGTCACAGGCAGGCAGGTCACAGGCAGGCAGGTCACAGGCAGGCAGGTCACAGGCAGTATTCTGGCTAAGATTGCATGCATAAATACTATTTATCTGTGCCGTCGGTGAAATTATCACTTTATGATAAAAGAAATCAAGTTATTGGGGCCGATGGGGTCAACGTATCCCTCAAAAGTGAAAATATTCAGAAAATGCACTAAAGGATCCACAAAATCAAAATTTTAGGCGATAATTAATTATCATTTGCTCTTCAGTTCATCTTAGCCTTCAAACAGTGTAATATACAGGCTGCTATTTTCAGAATATCTTAGGCCCCTTGGTGACACCCAGCCCACTCTCCAATCCGAAGTCCTAGTTTTTACATGGGCCGCGGAGCAGTACCGGTATTTCAATTCAAGTGTGTGTTTAGTGGGGGTGGAGGGGGCACGTACGTTTGAAACGATTGATCTGAAGGACAGAAATGCAGTTAGGGAATTTGTAAATAATTGTTCTCTTCGGTTCCTTCCTAACTTAACCCAGGGACGTAGCCGTTTGATGGGGAAGGAGGTGGGGGGGACGATGAAAGCAAGAAAACGGGAGCAAAGGCGACAAAAGAAATTAGTCTTCAATTATATTGACAAACTTTCCATAAAATATTCTCAAATTGAAGGAAGATTCCCGCAATTTGAAGGAAATTATTTAAAAATAAAGGGAATTCCACGAAAATTAAAGAACATTTCCGACAATGAATGAAATTTACCGAAAATTGTCTGGAAATGAAAGGAACTTTCCGAAAACGAAGGGAATTTACCAAAAATGAAGAGAATTTTCCAAAAATGGAATTTTCTGAAAATAGCAGCCTTAAGTTACTTTATCAATGCAAATTTGTGGGGCTTCAGGCTGTCAGACAAATTTGCCCCACGAAAATTTGTATTTGCCCCACGACAGGGACGTAGCCAGAGGCAGCAATGGGAGCGGTCGCCTCTTTCTTTAGTCTCCCTCAAAGGCTTCGGGTGACTTAATGAATAACTGTAACATTTTAATTATAGCATGCAAATTTTATTGCCAATTATATGAAAAAATTGGGTTATTGTCCAAACAATTCAGCCAATTTACCAAAATATTCAGTCAATTTTCCAAAAAAACCTCGTCCAATTTTGGACAAAAACTCCCCTAATTCTGAGCTTTTAGAAAACCGGTAAAACAAAGTCAGAACCAACCATTTGGGTAAAACGTTCGGATTTTTTTCTTTTTCTTTTTCGAGCAAAAGAAGTTTAGACCCTCCTCCTCGCCCAGTGGTGTCGTGAGCGTAGTGTCGCGAGCGGTACAAAAAATGTTTTCACAAAGGTGGCTGTCCGTCTTTCAAATTTCTGGCTACGTCGCTAACTTACCCCCCCCCTCCCCACCCCACCCCTTCCCCCCCCCTTTCTCCCCTCTCATCAAAATAAAAAGAAGATAGTTTGGACGTGATATTGCTACAAATGTTCATTTTATTATGGAAGATGGAAAAACAAATACATGTGATCACGTTGTGAGGTTTTCAGTTATCGTGGCCTTCACTCAAATAGGATATAATTATGACATTGACGCAAATTCTTATAATACAAATATGATCGTTGGGGAAGGGGGTGGGGGAGAAGCACAGCCAACGTTGATTATATATATATGGCATATTCGAGTATGAGTCACACTTTTTAATTGATTTTTTCTATTTATTAGTTTCAGTGGACACAATGGCATATTTTAAAAAATTTAACAAGATGAAGAAGAATTGGGAAATTCATCGATCATAATTGTCTCGAAATCGGAAATATTTATATAACGTTTGTATTGATCATGATTCAGAATATTTAATGTCCCAAACAATGAGAAAAGCAAGTAAGGAGTCCTTGAAATGCTTGCATCATATTTTCAGCCTTGCATTAAAATCAATTGTAATAATGACAAACTGACGAATGGGAATATTGTGCTGCACTGCCGAGCAATTATGCGCATTACTTTCGCGCTTTTATTACGGACACATGGAAACAGACACCACGCATACCCATATGCATACGCAAACGGATACGTGCACACAGAAACATAGCTTGATGAAACTCCCTAAACAACAAGCCGCTTTCGTTTCACTTGAATTATAACGGTCCTGACGGCTGGACGTGGTAAAATATAATTTAAATAACAAAACTAATCCAATTTGATTAGTGCCGGGATTCAGTTGAATAATAGTATGAAGAACACTCCATCTTTCATCAATTCTTGGCTTCTTTGATGTAATCTTCAGGTAAGTCCCAAAACACACAAACCTTCCTGCTCAGTCCAACTTCAATTCTAAGTATTCAGGTGTTTGCCACTTCATCCATTGTTTGCTCACACTTTGTCGGCCCATACCACTGTCAACGTGGACAACGCATGGTGTTAGGGTTGCGAAGTGACCGTGATGTATGGGAGTACAGTCCTTATTTTGTGTATATTCACCAGTTCAAAGCCATCAACATGTTAACAATAGTGTGCAAATTTGGTGATGTTTAGCTGTAGCCTGATTAGTTTCGTGTTTGGTCCCCTTCTTGAGGTTCAATGAAACATTTTTTAAGAACGATTCTAAGACGAAAAACAAAAAGGGATTTCAGGTGTGTCCTTGCAGGGTACCACAGGAACATCTATTTTTCAGGTGTGTCCTTGCAGGGTACCAGTGGAACATCTATGACTGTCTGCACTGCAGGGCCGGATCCGGGAAAGGTCATGTGACGTACCCCTCGGGAAAGAAAATCAGCGCTCATCGCATAAGTGTAGGAACTGGGGGCCAGTTCCCCCCACTTTTTCAAAGAATTTTTTTTAAAAGGGCCCCACTGAAATGAAAAGTGCCCCTCAATTACTGTCCAAGGTGTAAGAACTGGTGGGAAGTATCAGCACACTTACAAACATATTACAAGAGTGCCCCTTACAAAATGAAGTGCCCCTTTAACCTAGATTGTTTTCGGCATGCCAATTTGATAAACAGACTGCGGATACGAATATGTCTGTGACTTGGGAAGTTCCCTCTGCGTGCTCCCCCCCCCCATTTTGTTTTCGAAAGCCAGGGCCACCTTATATATAAGCCTATTTTAATCCCCTTTTAGAATACTTCGTTTCAAATTTGCGTCGGTCTGTATCTGTCTATATCACAAAAGATGATGTTTCTTTCAGAGGAGAAGGGTGATCATGTACGTCGCAAAAGCAAATAATCGACGCAGAATGCAATAATCGACGCTGAAAGCAAATAATTGACGCAGAAAGCAAATAATCGACGCAGAAAGCAATAATCGACGCAGAATGCAATAATCGACGCAGAATGCAATACACGGTAAATGTAAAACAAAATGAAATAGAATTTCACTTCGAATTAAAGAATGATCACATATTGCGTTGGCAATATTATGACATCTTATACAATTTTAAGTTGATTTTACTGTATATTCCGTTTTTTGTCGAGTACAATTAGTAACATAACATGCCGGACTCAATAACAATGCAACAACCGACAACGTGGACCAGCCCCGGTCTGCCAAAGGGCCTTTATGGCGTTACCCCGATCACCTTGGGATGGGGGAATGACAACTTAGATCAGCCCCGGTTTGTCACTGGTGTTTATCGCGTTGCCCCGATCACCTTGGGATGGGGGAATGACCGTGCATGGACCAGTCCCGGTCTGCCAAAGGGCCTGTTTGGAGATGCCCCAATCACATTGGGATGGGGGAATGACAACATGGACCAGCCCTGGTCTGCCAAAGGGCCTTTTTCGCGTTGCTCCAATCACATTGGGATTGTGCACGGCTGCTCAAGTCTGGCTGTTTTACTTTTTCTTTACTCTATATATTTTCAGCAGTTTGTACTTACTTATGACTTGTCCCGGGTCCGATTTGGGGGATCAAGTTCGTTCTGTACCAACTAAATAAGGACATGTCATGGCGTAAAATAGCAACACTTTGAAGAATCACTTTCCATAAAGAACTGATGAATTGATTGTTTTTATATCATTTTGTCAATCAACACAGATAGCCAAGAGGGCAATTTTCACCATAGCTTCTTTTATCAACTATACTAACTAAAGGGAAGGGCCACCCGACCCTATAACTTGTATCAAATATACTAACTATAGGGGAAGGGCCACCCGACCCTACAACTTGTATCGAGTATACTAACTATAGGGGAAGGGCCACCCGACCCTACAACTTGTATCAACTATACTAACTATAGGGAAGAGCCACCCGACCCTACAACTTGTATCAACTGTACTAAGTATAGGGGAAGAGCCACCCGACCCTACAACTTGTATCAACTATACTAACTATAGGGGAAGAGCCACCCGACCCTACAACTTCTATCAACTATACTAACTATAGGGGAAGAGCCACCCGACCCTACAACTTGTATCAACTGTACTAACTATAGGGGAAGAGCCACCCGACCCTACAACTTGCATTAACTATACTAACTATAGGGCAAGAGCCACCCGACCCTACAACTTGTATCAACTATACTAAGTATAGGGGAAGGGCCACCCGACCCTACAACTTGTATCAACTATACTAACTATAGGGGAAGAGCCACCCGACCCTACAACTTGTATCAACTGTACTAACTATAGGGAAGAGCCACCCGACCCTACAACTTGCATTAACTATACTAACTATAGGGCAAGAGCCACCCGACCCTACAACTTGTATCAACTATACTAAAGGGAAGGGCCACCTGACCCTACAACTTGTATCAACTATACTAACTATAGGGGAAGAGCCATGACCCTACAACTTGTATCAACTATACTAAGTATAGGGGAAGGGCCACCCGACCCTACAACTTGTATCAACTATACTAACTATAGGGCAAGAGCCACCCGACCCTACAACTTGTATCAACTATACTAACTATAGGGGAAGAGCCACCCGACCCTACAACTTCTATCAACTATACTAACTATAGGGGAAGAGCCACCCGACCCTACAACTTCTATCAACTATACTAACTATAGGGGAAGAGCCACCCGACCCTACAACTTGCATTAACTATACTAACTATAGGGCAAGAGCCACCCGACCCTACAACTTGTATCAAGTATACTAAGTATAGGGGAAGGGCCACCCGACCCTAAAACTTGTATCAACTATACTAACTATAGGGGAAGAGCCACCCGACCCTACAACTTGTATCAACTAAACTAAGTATAGGGGAAGGGCCACCCGACCTTACAACTTGTGTCAACTGTACTAAGTATAGAGGAAGAGCCACCCGACCCTACAACTTGTATTAACTATAATAACTATAGGGAAAGAGCCACCCGACTCTACACCTTGTATCAACTGCACTAAATATAGGGGAAGGGCTACCTGACCCTACAACTTGTATCAACTATACTAACTATAGGGGAAGAGCCACCCGACCTTACAACTTGTATCAACTATACTAACTATAGGGAAGAGCCACCCGACCCTACAGCTTGTATCAACTATACTAAAAATAGGGGAAGAGCCACCCGACCCTACAACTTGTATCAACTATACTAACTATAGGGGAAGAGCCACCTGACCCTACAACTTGTATCAACTATACTGAAAATAAGGAAAGAGCCACCCGACCCTACAACTTGTATCAACTGTACTAACTATAGGGAAAGAGCCACCCGACCCTACAACTTGTATCAACTATACTAACTATAGGGAAGAGCCACCCGACCCTACAACTTGTATTAACTGTACTAAGTATAGGGGAAGAGCCACCCGACCTTACAACTTGTATCAACTGTACTAACTATAGGGGAAGAGCCACCCGACCTTACAATTTGTATCAACTATACTAACTATAGGGAAGAGCCACCCGACCCTACAACTTGTATTAACTGTACTAAGTATAGGGGAAGAGCCACCCGACCTTACAACTTGTATCACCATACTAACTATAGGGAAAGAGCCACCCGACCTTACAATTTGTATCAACATACTAACTATAGGGGAAGAGCCACCCGACCTTACAATTTGTATCAACTATACTAACTATAGGGAAGAGCCACCCGACCCTACATCTTGTATTAACTGTACTAAGTATAGGGGAAGAGCCACCCGACCTTACAACTTGTATCAACATACTAACTATAGGGAAAGAGCCACCCGACCCTAGAACTTGTATCAACTGTACTAACTATAGGGGAAGAGCCACCCGACCTTACAACTTGTGTCAATTATACTAACTATAGGGAAGAGCCACCCGACCCTACAACTTGTATCAACTATACTAACTATAGGGGAAGAGCCACCCGACCCTACAACTTCTATCAACTATACTAACTATAGGGGAAGAGCCACCCGACCCTACAACTTGCATTAACTATACTAACTACAGGGCAAGAGCCACCCGACCCTACAACTTGTATCAACTGTACTAAGTATAGGGGAAGAGCCACCCGACCCTACAACTTGTATCAACTATACTAAGTATAGGGGAAGGGCCACCCGACCTTATAACTTGTGTCAACTATACTAACTATAGAGAAGAGCCATCTGACCCTACAACTTGTATCAACTATACTAACTATAGGGGAAGAGCCACCCGACCCTACAACTTCTATCAACTATACTAAGTATAGGGAAGAGCCACCCGACCCTACAACTTGTATCAACTATACTAACTATAGGAAAGAGCTACCCGACCCTACAACTTGTGTCAACTATACTAACTATAGGGAAGAGCCACCCGACCCTACAACTTGTATCAACTATACTAACTATAGGGGAAGAGCCACCCGACCCTACAACTTGTATCAACTGTACTAACTATAGGGGAAGAGCCACCCGACCCTACAACTTGTATTAACTATACTAACTATAGGGGAAGAGCCACCCGACCCTACAACTTGTATCAACTATACTAACTATAGGGGAAGAGCCACCCGACCCTACAACTTGTGTCAACTATACTAACTATAGGGAAGAGCCACCCGACCCTACAACTTGTATCAACTATACTAAGTATAGGGGAAGGGCCACCCGACCTTATAACTTGTGTCAACTATACTAACTATAGAGAAGAGCCATCTGACCCTACAACTTGTATCAACTATACTAACTATAGGGGAAGAGCCACCCGACCTTACAACGTGTATCAACTATACTAACTAAGGGAAGAGTGACCCTACAACTTGTATCAACTATACTAACTATAGGGAAGAGCCACCTGACCTACAACCTACAACTTGTATCAACTATACTAACTATAGGGGAAGAGCCCTACCTGATCAACTATACTAACTATAGGAAAGAGCCACCCGACCCTACAAATACTAACTATGACCCTACAACTTGTATCAACTATACTAACTATAGGGAAGAGCCACCTGACCCTACAAACTACTAACTATAGGAAGAGCCACCTGACCCTACAACTTGTATCAACTATACTAACTATAGGGGAAGAGCCACCTGACCCTACAACTTGTATCAACTATACTAACTATAGGGAAGAGCCTGACCTACAACTTGACCTATACAACTTGTGTCAACTCAATACTAACTATAGGGAAGAGCCACCCGACCCTACAACTTGTATCAACTATACTAACTATAGAGAGGGAAGAGCCACCTGACCTTGTATCAACTACAACTTGTATCAACTATACTAACTATAGGGAAGAGCCACCCGACCCTACAACTTGTATCAACTATACTAACTATAGGGAAGAGCCACCCGACCCTACAACTTGTATCAACTATACTAACTATAGGGAAGAGCCACCGACCCTACAACTTGTATCAACTATACTAACTATAGGGAAGAGCCACCTGACCCTACAACTTGTATCAACTATACTAACTATAGGGAAGAGCCACCCGACCCTACAACTTGTATCAACTATACTAACTATAGGGAAGAGCCACCCGACCCTACAACTTGTATCAACTATACTAACTATAGGGAAGAGCCACCTGACCCTACAACTTGTATCAACTATACTAACTATAGGGAAGAGCCACCCGACCCTACAACTTGTATCAACTATACTAACTATAGGAAGAGCCACCCGACCCTACAACTTGTATCAACTATACTAACTATAGGAAGAGCCACCTGACCCTACAACTTGTATCAACTATACTAACTATAGGGGAAGAGCCACCTGACCCTACAACTTGTATCAACTATACTAACTATAGGGAAGAGCCACCCGACCCTACAACTTGTATCAACTATACTAACTATAGGGAAGAGCCAACCTAACTATAGGGAAGAGCCCCTGACAACTTGTATCAACTATACTAACTATAGGGGAAGACCCTACAAGCTTGTATCAACACCTGACCCTACAACTCAACTGTACTAACTATAGGGGAAGAACTATACTAACTATAGGGAAGAGCCACCTGACCCTACAACTTGTATCAACTATACTAACTATAGGGGAAGGACCCTACAAGAGCCACCCGACCCTACAACTTGTATCAACTATACTAACTATAGGAAGAGCCACCCGACCCTACAACTTGTATCAACTATACTAACTATAGGGAAGAGCCACCCGACCCTACAACTTGTATCAACTATACTAACTATACTTGTGGGAAGAGCCACCCGACCCTATCAACTTGTGATCAACTATACTAACTATAGGGGAAGAGCCATCTGACCCCCTGAAAGTTTGATCCTATACAACTTGTATCAACTATCAACTAACTATACTAACTATAGGGGAAGAGCCACCTGACCCTACAACTTGTATCAACTATACTAACTATATGGGAAGAGCCACCCGACCCTACAACTTGTATCAACTGTACTAACTATAGGGAAGAGCTACCCGACCCTACAACTTGTATCAACTGTACTAAATATAGGGGAAGAGCCACCCGACCCTACAACTTGTATCAAATATACTAACTATAGGGGAAGAGCCACCTGACCCTACAACCAACTAACTATAGGGAAGAGCCACCCGACCCTACAACTTGTGTCAACTATACTAACTATAGGAAGAAGACCCTACAACTTGTATCAACTATACTAACTATAGGGAAGAGCCACCGACCTACAACTTGTATCAACTATACTAACTATAGGGGAAGAGCCACCCGACCCTACAACTTGTATCAACTATACTAACTATAGGGGAAGAGCCACCCGACCCTACAACTTGTATCAACTATACTAACTATAGGGGAAGAGCCACCCGACCCTACAACTTGTATCAACTATACTAACTATAGGGAAGAGCCACCCGACCCTACAACTTGTATCAACTATACTAACTACAATTGGGAAGGAAGAGCCACCCGACCCTACAACTTGTATCAACTATACTAACTATAGGGAAGAGCCACCTGACCCTACAACTTGTATCAACTATACTAACTATAGGGAAGAGCCACCCTGACCCCACCTTGTATCAACTATACTAACTATAGGGAAAGAGCCACCTGACCCTACAACTTGTATCAACTATACTAACTATAGGGAAGAGCCACCTGACCCTACAACTTGTATCAACTATACTAACTATAGGGAAAGAGCCTTACAACTTGACCCACCTGACCCTACAACTTGTATCAACTATACTAACTATAGGAAGAGCCACCTGACCCTACAACTTGTATCAACTATACTAACTATAGGAAGAAGAGCCACCTTGACCCTATACAACACCCTCAACTATCAACTATACTAACTATAGGGAAGAGCCACCTGACCTTACAACTTGTATCAACTATACCCTGACCCTACAACTTGTATCAACTATACTAACTATAGGGAAGAGCCACCCGACCCTACAACTTGTATCAACTATACTAACTATAGGGAAGAGCCACCTGACCCTACAACTTGTATCAACTATACTAACTATAGGGAAGAGCCACCCGACCCTACAACTTGTATCAACTATACTAACTATAGGGGAAGAGCCACCCGACCCTACAACTTGTATCAACTATACTAACTATAGGGAAGAGCCACCCGACCCTACAACTTGTATCAACTATACTAACTATAGGGAAGAGCCACCCGACCCTACAACTTGTATCAACTATACTAACTATAGGGAAGGAAGAGCCACCTGACCTGACCCTACAACTTGTATCAACTGTACTAACTATAGGGGAAGAGCCACCCGACCCTACAACTACTAACTATAGGGGGAAGAGCCACCCGACCCTACAACTTGTATCAACTATACTAACTATAGGGGAAGAGCCACCCGACCCTACAACTTGTATCAACTATACTAACTATAGGGGAAGAGCCACCCGACCCTACAACTTGTATCAACTATACTAACTATAGGGGAAGAGCCACCCGACCCTACAACTTGTATCAACTATACTAACTATAGGGAAGAGCCACCTGACCCTACAACTTGTATCAACTATACTAACTATAGGGAAGAGCCACCTGACCCTACAACTTGTATCAACTATACTAACTATAGGGGGAAGAGCCACCTGACCCTACAACTTGTATCAACTATACTAACTATAGGGAAGAGCCACCTTGACCCTACAACTATAGGGAAGAGCCACCTGACCCTACAACTGTAGGGAAGAGCCACCCGACCCTACAACTTGTATCAACTATACTAACTATAGGGGAAGAGCCACCGACCCTACAACTTGTATCAACTACTAACTGACCCTACAACTTGTGTCAACTATACTAACTATAGGGAAGAGCAACCCGACCCTACAACTTGTATCAACTGTACTAACTATAGGGGAAGAGCCACCCTACCATACAACTTGTATCAACTGTACTAAGTATAGGGGAAGAGCCACCCGACCCTACAACTTGTATCAACTATACTAACTATAGGGGAAGAGCCACCCGACCCTACAACTTGTATCAACTGTACTACCTATAGGGGAAGAGCCACCCGACCTTACAACTTGTGTCAACTATACTGACTATAGAAAAGAGCCACCCGACCCTACAACTTGTATCAACTGTACTAAATATAGGAAAGAGCTACCCGACCCTACAACTTGTATCAACTATACTAACTATAGGGGAAGAACCACCCGACCCTACAACTTGTATCAACTGTACTAACTATAGGGGAAGAGCCACCCGACCTTACAACTTGTGTCAACTATACTAACTATAGGGAAGAGCCACCCGACCCTACCACTTGTATCAACTATACTAACTATAGAGGAAGAGCCACCCGACCCTACCACTTGTATCAACTATACTAACTATAGAGAAGAGCCACCCGACCCTACAACTTGTATCAACTATACTAACTATAGGGAAGAGCCAGCCAACCCTACAACTTGCCCCACACTCAACTTCTCTTAAACCTGTACAAAATCCTTTTAATTTCAATGCCATCACCGAAAGTTTGTCTTATTCATGATCTAACCCTCCTAAATGTAGATATTTCTCAACAGTCTAACGTTATCTAAATTCCTACAAGTTGTATCAACTATACTAACTATAGGGGAAGAGCCACCCGACCCTACAACTTGTATCAACTATACTAAATATAGGGGAAGAACCACCCGACCTTACAACTTGTGTCAACTATACTAACTATAGGGAAGAGCCACCCGACCCTACAACTTGTATCAACTATACTAAGTATAGGGGAAGAGCCACCCGACCCTACAACTTGCATTAACTATACTAACTATAGGGGAAGAGCCACCCGACCTTACAACTTGTATCAACTATACTAACTATAAGGGAAGAGCCACCCGACCCTACAACTTGCATTAACTATACTAACTATAGGGGAAGAGCCACCCAACCCTACAACTTGTATCAACTATACTAAGTATAGTTAGTATAGTTGACAATTTGTGTCAACTATACTAACTATAGAGAAGAGCCGTCTGACCCTACAACTTGTATTAACTATACTAACTATAGGGAAGAGCCAGCCGACCCTACAACTTGCCCCACACTCAACTTCTCTTAGACCTGTACAAAATCCTTTTAATTTCAATGCCATCACCGAAAGTTTGTCTTATTCATGATCTAACCCTCCTAAATGTAGATATTTCTCAACAGTCTAACGTTATCTAAATTCCTACAACTTGTATCAACTATACTAACTATAGGGAAAGAGCCACCGACCCTACAACTTGTATCAACTATACTAACTATAGGGGAAGGGCCACCCGACCTTACAACTTGTGTCAACTATACTAACTATAGGGAAGAGCCACCCGACCCTACAACTTGTATCAACTGTATTAAGTATAGGGGAAGGGCCACCCGACCTTACAATTTGTGTCAACTATACTAACTATAAAGAAGAGCCATCTGACCCTACAACTTGTATCAACTATACTTACTATAGGGAAGAGCCAGCCGACCCTACAGCTTGCCCCACACTCAGCTTCTCTTAGACCTGTACAAAATCCTTTTAATTTCAATGCCATCACCGAACGTCTGTCTTATTCATGATTTAACCCTCCTATATGTAGATATTTCTCAACAGTCTCACGTTTTCCAAATTTTCAAAATTTTCGAAAAGCAAAAATGTTCAGTATTTCTTCCGGCAAAAAGGAACAAAAATGTCCAAAAACAGTTTTTGTTGCTTCATGTATTCAGATATCCACCCCCCCCCCTTCCTTCTCTATCACAAATTTCTACAAAAATCTTTGCATCATCAATGTAAAATAATCAGGGGCGTATGAAGGATGACTTCACCGGGGAGGGGAGTGGAAAGTTCTTGAATAAAGTTCCTCGAATTTTCGAAAACATTCCTTCATTTAGAGGAAATGTTGTACTGTTTGGGAAATTCTCTTCTAAATATTTTATCAAAGTCACCACAATTATTAATAATGTTTTCCAAATTTCACCACAACTTTCAATAATGTTTTCCAAACTTCACCAAATTTTGTGTACTTTTTTTTTTTATGTTTGTAATTTCTCATTTCCCCTCCCAACCGGTCAGAAAGCATGCAACTGGACAGGTGAAATCTACTTAGAGGGGCAGTTATCCCCCTTCCCACCCACTTCATCGCCCCTCACAATGACGGATTCGTTGTGTATGTTCTCTGCATCCAAGCCAGGCGACACCCTATCATCCTTTCGACATGTTATCATTGACTGAGCCCCCTCTCCTCTATACATTCATAGCTCGCTATGATTTTAAGTTTTAGTATGCACATATTGACGTAGGACGTTAGTGTGTTCGTATACAATTAACATGTAATAAAAATAAATTTCGTTAGGAGCAACCTTCAAATTGGAAATAGCAAAGTTCTTTTTAAGTTACTGACAGCTGGTCGGAATAGTAAAATATTTCCATACATACACAGCAGTGGCGTAGCTGGCAGAAAGGCACACTTTCCGACTCACTATCGTATATTTTCGGATCTAAACGAATCATGATCTAAGTTATTCCGTTTCCCATTGCCATAAATATCAAAACCATTCGAAATAGTCATCCTTTTGGAGCCAATTCGAAATTTACAAGAATCATGCTTTTAACCGTTCAAAATTATTACATATTTTTGGCCTGGCAATCCTCCTCCCACACTTTAGTTACTGCATGGTGAACAATATTTATCAACATAAAATAATGCCTGGCATAAATGAATGCATGGCATGTATGAGTGCCTGGCATGTATGGATACATGGCGTGTATGAGTGCCTGGCATGTTTGAATACATGGCATGTATGACTGCCTGGCATGTATGACTGCCTGGCATGTATGAATTCATGACATGTATGAAAGTCTGGCATGTATGAATGCCTGGGATATATGAATGCCTGGCATGCATGAATGCATGGCATGTATGAATGCCTGGCATGTATAGATACATGGCATGTATGACTGCCTGGCATGTATAAATACATGGCATGTATGAAAGCCTGGCATGTATGAATGCCTGGGATATATGAATGCATGAGATGTATGAATGCCTGGCACGTATAAATGATTGGCATGTATGAGTGTCTGGCATGTACGAATGATTGACAGGTACGAATGCGTGGCATGTATAAATGCATGACATTTTTTAACGCCTGGCATGTATGAATACATGGCATGTATAAATGCCTGGCATT
>JAIGNY010001840.1:507500-550000 GCA_020152595.1 Chiridota heheva
CTGCACCAGTTTTTTGTTCTCCAACAGTTCGGGAGCAACCCAAAAAACTGGGTACTTTGAAATACCCAAAAAACTGGGTAATTGTATGTATTACGTCATTACATGAGCCTACACATTTGACTAGCCCACACTAAACATATGGGGTTTGTCATTTTTCGCTCCGGATTGTCCAAAATTCCACTCGATATCCTGAAATTTTATAGACGGATAGTAAATAGATATTAAAAACTTTTTGCCGCTGCTTTTTGTAATTTATCGTCGCCTTCTTGAGAAAATGAACAAAACAGACTGCCCATAATCTCTTTTATTTATTTTCTCAAAAAGACGACCGTGAATATCAAAAAGCAGCGGCAGAAAGTTTTGAATATCTGTTTACTATCCGTTTCCAAAATTTCAGGTTATCCATTAAAATTTTGGACAATCCGGAGCGGAAAATAAGAAACTCCATATCTTTAGTGTGGGCTAGTCTAATGTGTAGGCCCATGCGATGACGTAATATATAAAAGTACCCAATTTTTTGGGTATTTCAAAAGACCCAGTTTTTTGGGTTGCTCCCGAACTGTCCAATTGAGAGACATTATGACAACAATGTAACATTCAAGTTCCGACTTTGCCATATTTGGGTTGATCAAAGTTAACAAGTTAAAGTGTAGAAATGTCCAGATTAAAAGAGTTTTAATTTTAGGCCCTACAGTCAGAACATATACGAATCTTGGAGGTGGATCCAGGTATTTCTCTCCCCCTTTCGGTGGGATTTTTGTATTCTTTAAAGCTTTTTATCGCCAAAACGATAGACTTGTCCCCTACTTGTGAGGAAATGTGCTATTTTGACAGTGATAATCTAGATCGTTATGCACAAATATAGTTCATGCCATACCTGCATGAAACGTGACTCCAAACTTGTATTTGACTTTGAGGAGGGTAAATAGGTAGAGACTTGCAATGTATCGTTATGTTTGCTTTTTGACACATGTGGTAAAAGAAAATAATGGTTGTTCAATATTGATCTACGGTCAAGATAACGTTGTTTAATAGTTGACACACAGGCACTCATCCAGAGTTCGGGCACTCAGTATCCGGTTTTCAGTTTTCAGAATACATGTGTACAGTACACGAAGTAAGTGGAGGCGAAGACAAAGAAAGGGGTATGAGAGAAGCCGAAGAACGCATCTTGTAGCTGAAGCGGGCCGATTAACTCCAGGTTATCGACGAAGTCTTTCATCTGTGGAATTCGTACGGCCAGATTTCCACTAGTTGCCAACCTTGTCGAAGACCTTCGTTGTTCAACCAGTCTTGTTTCCGGGTAAGCTTGACGTGAACATCTTCGACGCTTGTTTCGACCCTCTGAAGCTTGTGTTCTCTGTGCGGGTAGCAGGTGGGACAACCGTGGCACAAACAACCGTAGAACTCGTAGGCTGTCGTTGACGAATTATCCAATTTGTCTACTTTGTAATGACCGATGTGCTTTTCTCCTCTGGGAGATCGGGCGCGTTGCACTTGCCGACCCTCTCGCTGCTCGATCCATTTCAACCATTGAAGGGCTTTCACGAATTGGATGCCATTCTCGTATTCTACTTGAGGTACGAAAGGACTTTCGTCAAAGCATGCGCATGCAGGCCATAGAAATAGCGATGCATTTTTTCGGAGGGTTCTTTGCTTGTTGTTTCAACAAACTCTTTTCGGAAATGGAAACACCCTTGCCGGAGTAGTTCTACATCGCTGTAACAGTACTGTGACATTTCACGAGCCATGTCAAGTCCTGTTCTTCTGTCCTTTGTACCAAAGGAGAAAAGCTTTGCGTTGAACAGGTTTCATGTGATCAGGATTGTGATTTTCGACTACAAGTCAAGGAGCATCGTAATTTTCGTAGAGCTGTGAGTTGAAAAGGTACGGGAAATAACCCTTCTTCTTTTACGTCAACCCGAACGTCTCAGGAAAAAGAGAGAGAGGAGCCGGAATGAAGTTGCGTTACACGAATTGATGATCCTCAGAGTCGTCACGTCTTTCTTTTCCTTGATCCTGGCTCTTTCTGTCAAGTTGATACTCATCAACTTGGCTCCGTTCATCACAACGTTGAGGCACATTTCGATGTTATTCATGTCAGCATGTGATTTAAAATAAGATAACCGTCGTATCATTTAATTAAATTGGCTCCTCTTCCATCGCGGGAACGCCCTTGCTTTGCTCATTGGGCAAAATGTGCCAATTTTTGTCATTGTATGGCCCAAGATTATAAAATCGTCCTACAATTCGACTGTTTGTATTAGAACGACAAGTGTTTTACTCCAAGTCTTAGTATGACATAGAATTCAAAAGGTATATATTCTATTTTGTCCAACAAAATTTGAAGCGACAGCTGTTTTAGATCGTGATTTTGGCGCCTTTCATCAAATGCATGTTGGCTTTATCACAGCGGCCAAGGAGCTCAGCCTGCACCCTTTATGTATTTATATGGATCGGTTTCTAACAAGTCTCAATCCCTTCAACTCCATTGTCGAGCTCTTCTGCAAACTCCCCAGAAAAAAACCCTTTCCCTCCAACGCCATACCTGCTACTACAAGTATATCTAAATAATCTTATCCTAAGCTTCTCCACCATTATATCTACCTACTACACTGTCCAATTACTCCGAACTCTTTTCATCTCTGACATAATCTCATCTCTTAGGCACAATTTGACCAGCAGTGTTCACTTGCATCCCAGCAAGCAAACAAACAAACTAACGCGTCATCCAATCAAATCACGGCGCCATTTCAAATATTTCTGTAATCAGGGTAATGTCAAACTGTAGAAATAAGCTTTTTCTGGCACTAGCCGCCGGGTTGTTTGCTGAATTGAAGTGGACTGGGGAAAGGAAACAGGCCGATTCTTTCTTTCTTTTTATGCGGGAAAAAGTTTGGCTGATTTTATCAAAAGCAGCCATGCCGTTGTCACGTGAAAATTTCGTTCAGTCAGACTAGCCTTGGATAGTCCGATCATTGTATCCATGTGTTCTGCGCGTATGACTTACCTTAAAGTTACCAATATATTTATTTCCCGAGGTCCTCAGGACTGTTGATTTGAAAAGATAACAAAGTATCCCTTACTTTGAGGAAAATAAATCAATTTATTATCTAGGGGCTTATACGAATTTTTTCTCTTGAAGTCAGAACCATTAATGTTGATCAACATATTTAAAAAAAAAAAATTACGGGCTTTTTTTACAACAATTACAGGGTAACACACAAACACGTCTGCACGCGAAAAATCCCTGTCAAAAGTAAATGACACAAACCCGTTGCATTCTTCAACATTTGTTTTTGCAACAAACGTCAAAAACGGCGGGGAGGAGGGAGGGGGAGAGAGGGGGGAGGGGGGAGAGAGGTATGCACTTGTAAATTTAGGCGAAAAGGACGTGAATTGAATAAGACGTGAATCTCTAGTGCTTTAATTTAGTCGGGGATTGTAGCTAGCAGTACTGGCTATATTGTATTGTAAGATGTACTGTCACGCTGTAGGCTGCATTGGCCTATCAGAGAAGTTGTTGCGGTATACCTTGTGGAATGACGTAATACATTTATTATGCATGAATTATTGATTACTCTGATCAGTTGTTGAAAAATGAATTAGTGATATTAAGAATTCAAATAGTGATATCACTAAGATACTTAATGATATCAACAATTCAATCAGTAACATCACTAAGATAATTATTGATATTAACAATTCAATTAGTGATATCGCTAAGATAATTAGTGATATTAATATTTCAAATAGTAATATCACAAAGATCAGGAGTGATATCAGCTCAAAAGTGTTGATATCAACAATTGGATTGATAATATCAGCAAATAATTGTTAATATCAGCAAATGAATCAGTGATACCTTCTCATTGAAGTTTTTTGTTAATATCAACAATTCAATCAGCATTCCAATTGTTGATATCAACAATTTAATCAGGAATATTACTAATATATGGGATTGCTGATATGACTTAAGTATTTGTTGATATCAACAATTTAATCATAGATAATACTAATTTGAGAGATTGCTGATATAACTAAAGTATTTGTTGATATCAACAATTGAATTAGCGAAATCAACAATTCATCTGATATCAACAATTCAGCCGTGACTTATCAACTTGGCGTAACATGAATGTTCAGAGCTGCATGGCAGTAGCTAGCTAGGTGTACTGGCTATATGATATTATGGGTAACATGAATGTTCAGAGCTGCATGGCAGTAGCTAGCTAGCTGTACTGGCTATAGGATATTATGTGTAACATGAATGTTCAGAGCTGCATGGCAGTAGCTAGCTAGCTGTACTGGCTATATGATATTATGTGTAACATGAATGTTTAGAGCTGCATGGCAGTAGCTAACTAGCTGTACTGGTTATAGGATAGTATGTGTAACATGAATGTTCAGAGCTGCATGGCATTAGCTAGCTAGCTGTACTGGCTATATGATATTATGTGTAACATGAATGTTCAGAGCTGCATGGCAGTAGCTAGCTAGCTGTATTGGCTATAGGATATTATGTGTAACATGAATTTTCAGAGCTGCATGGCAGTAGCTAGCTAGCTGTACTGGTTGTAGGATAGTATGTGTAACATGAATGTTCAGAGCTGTATGACAGTAGCTAGCTAGCTGTACTGGCTATAGGATATTATGTGTAACATGAATGTTTAGAGCTGCATGGCAGTAGCTAGCTAGCTGTACTGGCTGTAGGATATTATGTGTAACATGAATGTACAGAGCTGCATGGCAGTAGCTAGCTAGCTGTACTGGTTATAGGATATGATGTGTAACATGAATGTTCCAACATGAATGTTTAGAGCTGCATGACAGTAGCTAGCTAGCTGTACTGGTTATAGGATATTATGTGTAACATGAATGTTCCAACATGAGTGTTCAGAGCTGCATGGCAGTAGCTAGCTAGCTGTATTGGTTATAGGATATTATATGTAACATGAATGTTCAGAGTTGCATGGCAGTAGCTAGATAGCTGTACTGGCTATAGGATATTATGTGTAACATGAATGTTCAGAGCTGCATGGCAGTAGCTAGATAGCTGTACTGGCTATATGATATTATCTGTAACATGAATGTTCAGAGCTGCATGGCAGTAGCTAGATAGCTGTACTGGCTGTATGATATTATGTGTAACATGAATGTTCAGAGCTGCATGGCAGTAGCTAGATAGCTGTACTGGCTATATGATATTATGTGTAACATGAATGTTCAGAGCTGCATGGCAGTAGCTAGATAACTGTACTGGCTGTATGATATTATGTGTAACATGAATGTTTAGAGCTGCATGGCAGCAGCTAGCTAGCTGTATTGGCTATAGGATATTATGTGTAACATGAATGTTCAGAGCTGCATGGCAGTAGCTAGATAGCTGTACTGGCTATATGATATTATGTGTAACATGAATGTTCAGAGCTGCATGGCAGTAGCTAGATAGCTGTACTGACAAAGGGGTATTATGTGTAACATGAATGTTTAGAGCTGCATGGCAGCAGCTAGCTAGCTGTATTGGCTATAGGATATTATGTGTAACATGAATGTTCAGAGCTGCATGGCAGTAGCTAGATAGCTGTACTGGCTATAGGATATTATGTGTAACATGAATGTTCAGAGCTGCATGGCAGTAGCTAGATAACTGTACTGGCTATATGATATTATGTGTAACATGAATGTTCAGAGCTGCATGGCAGTAGCTAGATAGCTGTACTGGCTATATGATATTATGTGTAACATGAATGTTCAGAGCTGCATGGCAGTAGCTAGATAACTGTACTGGCTATATGATATTATGTGTAACATGAATGTTCAGAGCTGCATGGCAGTAGCTAGATGGCTGTACTGGCTATATGATATTATGTGTAACATGAATGTTCAGAGCTGCATGGCAGTAGCTAGCTAGCTGTACTGGCTATATGATATTATGTGTAACATGAATGTTCAGAGCTGCATGGCAGTAGCTAGATAGCTGTACTGGCTATAGGATATTATGTGTAACATGAATGTTCAGAGCTGCATGGCAGTAGCTAGATAGCTGTACTGGCTATATGATATTATGTGTAACATGAATGTTCAGAGCTGCATGGCAGTAGCTAGATAAATGTACTGGCTATATGATATTATGTGTAACATGAATGTTCAGAGCTGCATGGCAGTAGCTAGATAGCTGTACTGGCTATATGATATTATGTGTAACATGAATGTTCAGAGCTGCATGACAGTAGCTAGATAGCTGTACTGGCTATATGATATTATGTGTACCATGAATGTTTAGAGCTGCATGGCAGTAGCTAGATAGCTGTACTGGCTATATGATATTATGTGTAACATGAATGTTCAGAGCTGCATGGCAGTAGCTAGATAACTGTACTGGCTATATGATATTATGTGTAACATGAATGTTCAGAGCTGTATGGCAGTAGCTAGCTAGCTGTACTGGCTATATGATATTATGTGTAACATGAATGTTCAGAGCTGCATGGCAGTAGCTAGATAGCTGTACTGGCTATAGGATATTATGTGTAACATGAATGTTCAGAGCTGCATGGCAGTAGCTAGATAGCTGTACTGGCTATATGATATTATGTGTAACATGAATGTTCAGAGCTGCATGACAGTAGCTAGATAGCTGTACTGGCTGTATGATATTATGTGTAACATGAATGTTCAGAGCTGCATGACAGTAGCTAGATAGCTGTACTGGCTATATGATATTATGTGTAACATGAATGTTCAGAGCTGCATGGCAGTAGCTAGATAGCTGTACTGGCTATATGATATTATGTGTAACATGAATGTTCAGAGCTGCATGGCAGTAGCTAGATAGCTGTACTGGCTATATGATATTATGTGTAACATGAATGTTCAGAGCTGCATGGCAGTAGCTAGATAACTGTACTGGCTATATGATATTATGTGTAACATGAATGTTCAGAGCTGCATGGCAGTAGCTAGATAGCTGTACTGGCTATATGATATTATGTGTAACATGAATGTTCAGAGCTGCATGGCAGTAGCTAGATAGCTGTACTGGCTATATGATATTATGTGTAACATGAATGTTCAGAGCTGCATGGCAGTAGCTAGATAGCTGTACTGGCTGTATGATATTATGTGTAACATGAATGTTCAGAGCTGCATGGCAGTAGCTAGATAGCTGTACTGGCTATATGATATTATGTGTAACATGAATGTTCAGAGCTGCATGACAGTAGCTAGATAGCTGTACTGGCTATATGATATTATGTGTAACATGAATGTTCAGAGCTGCATGGCAGTAGCTAGATAGCTGTACTGGCTATATGATATTATGTGTAACATGAATGTTCAGAGCTGCATGGCAGTAGCTAGATAGCTGTACTGGCTATATGATATTATGTGTAACATGAATGTTCAGAGCTGCATGGCAGTAGCTAGATAACTGTACTGGCTATATGATATTATGTGTAACATGAATGTTCAGAGCTGCATGGCAGTAGCTAGATAGCTGTACTGGCTATATGATATTATGTGTAGCATGAATGTTCAGAGCTGCATGGCAGTAGCTAGATAGCTGTACTGGCTATATTATATTATGTGTAACATGAATGTTCAGAGCTGCATGGCAGTAGCTAGATAGCTGTACTGGCTATATGATACTGTGTGGCGGTACTGTCAGACTGTATATCATATCTAGTATGCAGTTGGCGGCAGTATACCTTGTGGAATGACGTAATGAATTTGTTATGTATGAATTGTTAGTTTCACTCATTTGTTAATATCAACAAATGAAATGATGATATCGACAAATGAAATGATGATATCAATCATTGAATTAGTGATAGCTCTAAGATAATTATAGATATCAGTACACTCTTAGAATACTCTGGTCAAATATAAACCAAATTGGTTCAAATTTGACCACGGTTAGGGGCTCATGGGTACCGAACCGGTGCTGGTCATTTTGATCGGGAGTTCCGCTCCAAATTAAAATGACCCGGATCATTCTGAGAAACAAACCGGATAGCCGGTTCAAATGTTTTTGAACAGAATACTGGTTAATTTTTAATTTCTGATTAGATCAACTGTTAAAAATGAACCCCCATCTGGTCATATTGACTTTTTATAGTATACTCAATAATGGAACCTATGAAATGTTAACGATTTTCTCCACTTGCTCCAAACAGAAACCAAGTTCATAGTACCAGTAAACCCAACACAAAAAAAGACTTGAAAGAATAGTACACACTTTTTGTAAATTATGAACTCTGCAAAAAACTTTATTATGCTCTTTAATCAAAACATAATCAAAACTCTAATCAAAATATGCTTATATACATTAAATAATATAACAAGAAATAAGGACTCGGAAAAGTGGAAAATCATAAACATATAGCTTGACTTACATCTACAGGAAAAATGCTTTAACTAATAACACTTTTTATACAGTTCAGTGGAGTTTTCAATACAACAAGACCAACAAGTAATAATAACCAAGAGTTGTTCTGTTCAAAAGGTGCAAATTTAACAAAAACAGGTGGAAGCTAGAATTTAGCCCTACACTATGTACAGCGCATACCTCCACACCCTGTTCATTCTCTATCCAGAAAATAATCTACCGCAGAATTCCTAGGCCCACCAACTTATATCCACAGACAATCTCCACCAACTTATATCCACAACCAATCTCTTTCTCACTGCTGATGTGTATTGCCATTTGCATTCAGAACCATTTCAGGATCTACCCTCTGATCATCGTTTTCAGTTTAATTCAAGCTAAGCATTCATTGTTCGAGTTCTGTTTAGCCAAGATTCACATTCCATCATTTTCCTTTCATGCAAGAAACCAATTGTTTTGATTCTCGTTAATACCCAGAAATCGCTTCATCTAATTTTCTTAGAGCCAAAAAATTCATTGTTTTAATTTCTTTTTAGGGCATGAGTTCATTGCTTAGCACATTCCATTGGAAAGTTTCAGCTACATGTACAGAAGTCTTGACACCCTCAAATAGACAACCCTTCCAGTTCATCCCAACCCCTCGAATTCTGCCCTTCTCCTGTTCCTATATGACCAAAATTGTAATCACTTTTTCATCGTGTAGAAATAAAATCCCACACCAAATATAATCAACATCCAATCATCCCCTCTTTAAACATTTTCATGGCTGACAAACGGACAAACAGATAAAAGATAAACGCAGGCGAAAACATGTAAAGAAGCATTAACATTATTTTGGTATATTACTTGTGTACCCCAAGAGGTTTGTTTTAATTCTTGTTGACATAACCTATTTTTCACGAAAATTCCCAGTTCCAGTCCATCAAATGCACATATTTATTTCTGCATTATGATGAGCAACATATGTCGTATATTACCTATATTTACATTATTCTTAAAATTGATGTATTTTATATGTTCATTTTGTAAAACACTTAGAGCTTATTGTTAGAATAAGTGCTGTAGAAATGTAATTTAAGAATAATTTTAATAAAATGTAATAAGCATGTGCTGGTAATATTGCTCCAACTACTATAGCTTGAGCTTGCAGAATTCATCGTCCCACTACAGTTTTCACGCCTTATGATACCACCCAGTTTTCAAATTTGGACAACCCTGCCAAAAATTTGTAATGCCTTGGAAAATAGTACATCGACAACCTCAACAAATTGTATCACAAGATAAATAGCACTATCAAAATTAATGCACAGTAAAACGAAATAGCACGGTAAAATACAGCACAAGTAAAACATCCCAACAGAACACTAATTTTGATACCTGTCGCTAAAATTTGAAATTAGCTAGTAAATCCGGTGTCAGGTCAGTAAAACTTAAGGTTTGGAATGCCAACCAAGAAAGTTTGAAGCTGTTTTTGATTATAAAATGAAAAGAACTTCGGAAACTCCCAGTTACAAGCGGATTAATGGCACTGGCAAATTAATTTTCTATTAAACATTGCAAAATCACTCACAATTTTTGGGAAATTAATACAGAGCAGCAAGATATGTGTTCCTTTTGGGATGCTTTCTTCGTAAAAATGATGGAAAGGTGCAGTAGAAAATAACTTACTTGCCTTAAAACCAATGTAAAACCTTGATAAATACGTCTATATTAGTGAAAAAATAACCATTCCTATTGACTTTGCAACTCATGATATTCAACAAATAAACACACAATTATGAGCGGATCGCTACCTTCGTAGGCCAACGATAACAAATGCCATCCATGTAACACAATATCACTCTTAGTCTAAACATTTCCAGATTTTAATTCTCTAGGAAGAAAGCGTGTAACCGAGAAGGAGAAAGCTTCTAAGGTAGCAGTTTCTCACGTTCCCCCTGAACTTTTCTTCATTTTCGGGCCAAATTTCCCCAATAATTATACGAAATTTCCCTTCAATATTATCATTTTTAGTCTAAAAATCCTGTAAAGTGGCAGTTCCCCTTGTGAGTTTTCTTCATAATTGGGCAAATTGCTTTTATTAGCGTGTGGCAGTGTACCCCGAAGTTTTTTCATCTTTTTGGGAAAATTTCATTTTCTCTCAAACCAACCAATTTTTTTTTCAATTGTTTGTTAATAATTTCTCAATAATTCCTCCCAAACTGGAAGAAAGCATGCAACTAAAAAACAACAAATTCTCCTAATTCTCTGGGAAATTCCCTTCATTTTCGGTCGATTTTCTTTTGATTTCGGGAAATTCTATTAATTTTTGTGAGAATTTGTCATATAAAAAAATTATTCTTCCAAACTTTTCGATAATCTCAACAAATTTTCCTTCAGCTTTACAAAGTTTTTCCTTCAATTTGTCCTCCTAAACAGAAAGGCAAGCTTGCAACCAAGAAAGTGAAATCCTCTCAGTAAGGCAGTTTTTTTTTCCTCCAACTATTATTATACATAATAGCATGCCTGCCAAGAGAATAGAAAGGCCAACCTCTCAGGGGGCACAGGAGGGGAAATAACCCCAAATATTTTCAGGAAAATTATAACGGTAAATTGAGTTTCCATCAAAAATTTTAATCTGCAATTTGCGGGAAATATTCCTTTCAAGAAGTTTTCTTCATTTCTGGGCAACTTTCTTCATTTACGGGAATTTTTTTCTTCTTCTGGCAACGGCAATTTTATTTAATTTCTATTTTATAAAATTTCTTTAATTTTTGGTAATTTCTTTGGTTTTATGTTAATAGATTTTCAATTTCACCTCCCAACCGATAAGAAATCAGGCAAACGGGACGTTACTATAAAATCCTTTTGGTGGACAATTGCCCCCTCCCTTCTCCCTAATGGTGCCTAGTGTCAAAACTGGTTGTGTGATTATGTAATCATTACAGAAATCATCAAGCAATTTTTTTCTCATTTTTACTCAAACACAAAAAGTCTTGTTTCATTTCGTTCATTATGATTTCCAGCAATAACCGCTATATCACTCAGAACAAATCGAACATGTACTGTATTTCAATTTCTAGCAAAATTGAATTTCCAGCAAATCAAAATGCTCAAATTATCCTATCATATGGAAGTGGACATATCATTTTTTCCAATGACAATGCCCCAAGTCATAACTAATGAAAATGCTGAAATCAAGATATATCTGGAAATCGAACATATGATTTTGTTTAATTTGTGATTGATATGACAATAAAAAGTGATATAACCAGTTTTGTCAAACGTCAATCACACAAATAGCCTGGTGTCCAGGTTTGCCTGGACACCAGGCAAACCAAAACCGTACCAGCCTAAGCGATACTTATGGCACACCAGGCAAACCAAAACCGTACCAACCTAAGCGATACTTATGGCACACCAGGCAAACCAAAACCGTACCAACCTAAGCGATACTTATGGCACACCAGGCAAACCAAAACCGTACCAACCTAAGCGATACTTATGGCACACCAGGTAAACCAAAACCGTACCAACCTAAGCGATACTTATGGCACACCAGGCAAACCAAAACCGTACCAACCTAAGCGATACGTATGGCACACCAGGCAAACCAAAACCGTACCAGCCTAAGCGATACTTATGGCACACCAGGCAAACTAAAACCGTACCAACCTAAGCGATACTTATGGCACAACAGGAAAACCAAAACCGTACCAACCTAAGCGATACTTATGGCACACCAGGCAAACCAAAACCGTACCAACCTAAGTGATACTTATGGCACACCAGGTAAACCAAAACCGTACCAACCTAAGCGATACTTATGGCACAACAGGAAAACCAAAACCGTACCAACCTAAGCGATACTTATGGCACACCAGGCAAACCAAACTGCCAAAACCGTACCAACCTAAGCGATACTTATGGCACACCAGGCAAACCAAAACCGTACCAACCTAAGGGACAATATATTCCTTGACTGAATGTTTTAATGGGGAGGAAATATAAAATATTTCAATTGTTGACTACATGACTTTCAACTTTGTATAAAACGCTAAGAGCATGGTCAGGAATAGACCAATTTTCTAATACAAAATAGCTATCTTCCATCTTAAAACTTACTGCAATCAATTTTTCCACAAAATTTTCAGAATTTGTACCTATTCCCATGTTTTCCTTTTCCTTGTGACTGGCCCCAAGGAGATAATGAATCACTTACCCTTTCTACCTAGATGAAGTACCTCAAGGCTTCCTAGGTTGGATTGGACCTTTACATCCCCCCTTTGTCCTCAGGCATGTCAGGGTGATGGGGTGGCAAGGACAGTATCTTAGTAGTAATGTTGGACTTCTGCAAATAAAAAAAATACAAATGATAAAATATGAGAAGCTAAAAAGGATGTTTTCATCTAAAACAAGAAATTATACACAGGTACTTCCTGCATGGGATAAGTTGTGGCAAGCAACACACAAGCTTGAAAGAAAGTACAAACTTGGAAGGAAATACAAACTTCAAAATGGCAGTTATTATTATTTGTATGTAATGAAATCACAACTCTGGATAATAAGGTACGTACTGTACAGTTTGACTTTTAAGACTCTTCGCCATACCTTGAAGAAAAATTGCAAATTGATCAAAACACCTTGGAAGTTTACATATAATTATACTGGGCCATTCTACAGTCTGCATATTCAAAACTGATTTTGCAACAGCTCAATTTACTTGTAAATATTTGGTTATGTGTGTATTTGCTGGTTATAGTATTCCTATTTTTAAACTTTTATTTCGGCATGGTATGGATATAAATATATATATATTTGTTTATATTTAGGATATTTAGTTTTTTAATATTATTTTTTCCACACGGTAAAAGTTTTGACAAAAATTTGATTACTGAAATATAAAACATTATGGTACTACTGAAAGGTTAGCTTGGATTCAGCATTTGTACGCCCCCCCCCTCCCTGCCCCCTTTCTTCTTGCAAAACAGTTTAGCTACGTCACAGCACTGTAGCCAAAACATTATAGAAATCCATTCTATTACTCAGAAACTATTAATGAATGCATATGCGCATTAAATTGAAATTTCAAACTGTACTTTTATCTCACATCAACCTAGGTTGGAAAAACACAAGTCACTCGCCAAACTTGGTGGCGAGTAACACATCATATTATAATATTTTTACTCGTCACAATTATTTTTTGCTAGCATATGCCAAGCGAGTAGGCCAGTGTTTTTCCAAGCCTTACATCAACCCACATTTGGTATTACAGTTCAATTGAGTTATTAATTTAGTTTGAGACCAGTCTGCAATAAGTATGTACAAAGGAGTTTTGAATGTAGTTTCCAAAATAAAAGTATATAACTATCAAGAACAAGATAAAGCAATAACAGCGAGACATACCTCCAGCAATTCACCTTCTTTTGGAACTTGAGTCATGATTTAGTATAATGTAATCATTTCCTTGATAGTTTCTTCATCAAGAAGAATGAAGGTTTTCCTGTCAATCACATTTTCCGGTACAAAAGAAAATTAAAGAACACTGTATAAATGCATGGTCCTGTAAACAAGAAGGTTAAACTTTATAGTTGTTTCTTCAAAACAACTCAAACATTTTAAATATAAGGTGCTCCAATGGTGATACTATTCTCCAGCCAGTAGGCCAACACGTTTTTTGTTTTTTTGTATGTCTGTCCGTTTCTGTTTGCTGAGTTTCTGTTGACTAGTAAAAAATCGAACTCTTAAAGGGAACTCTTAAAGAATTAAGAAGCTATCATATTTTGAATTAGTTTTGCATACAATTTACAAACATAACGAAAATATTTTGGCAGTGGCGTGCCTATGGAGGGGGTCTGAATCCCCCTCCACTACCTTTTTGGAGACAATTTTTAAAAATTGTGGAAAACTATGCTTTTTAAATATTTGTTGCTTTCAAGAAACAAAATTGCCCTCAGGCGTGGGCTACATGTGAATACATTGTCATGGAAGGGTAGTCTAGGACCTTCTCAGACCCCTGACTTACTGAGGGCTACGGCAGTCTAGGACCTTCTCACACCCCGCACTTACTGAGGGCTACGGCAATCTAGGACCTTCTCAGACCCCTGACTTACTGAGGGCTACGGCAGTCTATGACCTTCTCAGACCCCGCACTTACTGAGGGCTACGGCAGTCTAGGACCTTCTCAGACCCCGCACTTACTGAGGGCTACGGCAGTCTAGGACCTTCTCAGACCCCGCACTTACTGAGGGCTACGGCAATCTAGGACCTTCTCAGACCCCTCACTTACTGAGGGCTACGGCAGTCTATGACCTTCTCAGACCCCGCACTTACTGAGGGCTACGGCAATCTAGGACCTTCTCAGACCCCGCACTTACTGAGGGCTACGGCAATCTAGGACCTTCTCACACCCCGCACTTACTGAGGGCTACGGCAGTCTAGGACCTTCTCAGACCCCGCACTTACTGAGGGCTACGGCAGTCTAGGACCTTCTCAGACCCCGCACTTACTGAGGGCTACGGCAATCTAGGACCTTCTCAGACCCCTGACTTACTGAGGGCTACGGCAGTCTAGGACCTTCTCAGACCCCGCACTTACTGAGGGCTACGGCAGTCTAGGACCTTCTCAGACCCCGCACTTACTGAGGGCTACGGCAGTCTAGGACCTTCTCACACCCCGCACTTACTGAGGGCTACGGCAGTCTAGGACCTTCTCAGACCCCTGACTTACTGAGGGCTACGGCAGTCTAGGACCTTCTCACACCCCGGACTTACTGAGGGCTACGGCAATCTAGGACCTTCTCAGACCCCGCACTTACTGAGGGCTACGGTAGTCTAGGACCTTCTCAGACCCCGCACTTACTGAGGGCTACGGCAGTCTAGGACCTTCTCAGACCCCGCACTTACTGAGGGCTACGGTAGTCTAGGACTTTCTCAGACCCCTGACTTACTGAAGGCTGCGGCAGTCTAGGACCTTCTCAGACCCCGCACTTACTGAGGGCTACGGCAGTCTAGGACCTTCTCAGACCCCTGACTTACTGAGGGCTACGGCAGTCTAGGACCTTCTCAGACCCCGCACTTACTGAGGGCTACGGCAGTCTAGGACCTTCTCAGACCCCGCACTTACTGAGGGCTACGGCAGTCTAGGACCTTCTCAGACCCCGCACTTACTGAGGGCTACGGCAATCTAGGACCTTCTCAGACCCCTCACTTACTGAGGGCTACGGCAGTCTAGGACCTTCTCAGACCCCGCACTTACTGATGGCTACGGCAGTCTAGGACCTTCTCATACCCCGCACTTACTAAGGGCTACGGTAGTCTAGGACTTTCTCAGACCCCTGACTTACTGAAGGCTGCGGCAGTCTAGGACCTTCTCAGACCCCGCACTTACTTAGGGCTACGGCAGTTTAGGACCTTCTCATACCCCGCACTTACTGAGGGCTACGGCAGTCTAGGACCTTCTCAGACCCCGCACTTACTGAGGGCTACGGCAGTCTAGGACCTTCTCAGACCCCGCACTTACTGAGGGCTACGGCAGTCTAGGACCTTCTCAGACCCGCACTTACTGAGGGCTACGGCAATCTAGGACCTTCACACCCCGCACTTACTGAGGGCTACGGCAGTCTAGGACCTTCTCAGACCCCGCACTTACTGAGGGCTACGGCAGTCTAGGACCTTCTCAGACCCGCACTTACTGAGGGCTACGGCAGTCTATGACCTTCTCAGATCCGTCACTTACTGAGGGCTACGGCAGTCTAGGACCTTCTCAGACCCGCACTTACTGAGGGCTACGGCAGTCTAGGACCTTCTCAGACCCCGCACTTACTGAGGGCTACGGCAGTCTAGGACCTTCTCAGACCCGCACTTACTGAGGGCTACGGCAGTCTAGGACCTTCTCAGACCCGCACTTACTGAGGGCTACGGCAGTCTAGGACCTTCTCAGACCCCGCACTTACTGAGGGCTACGGTAGTCTAGGACCTTCTCAGATCCGTCACTTACTGAGGGCTACGGCAGTCTAGGACCTTCTCAGACCCCGCACTTACTGAGGGCTACGGCAGTCTAGGACCTTCTCAGACCCCGCACTTACTGAGGGCTACGGCAGTCTAGGACCTTCTCAGACCCCGCACTTACTGAGGGCTACGGCAGTCTAGGACCTTCTCAGACCCCGCACTTACTGAGGGCTACGGCAGTCTAGGACCTTCTCAGACCCCGCACTTACTGAGGGCTACGGTAGTCTAGGACCTTCTCAGATCCCTAACTTACTGAGGGCTACGGCAGTCTAGGACCTTCTCAGACCCCGCACTTACTGAGGGCTACGGCAGTCTAGGACCTTCTCAGACCCCTAACTTACTGATGGCTACGCCACTGGATTTTGGTGTATATGATACTTCCGTTTCATCTGCTTTTGTTTGTGGCGGTGACATTTTGAACGAGATAAAAATGTTTTTTTCGCTGACCCCAAAATAGCCTATATCCAGGCGCGTGGCTAGGGGCGCTTGCTTCTTCCCCCACCCCCCTCCACTTCCCCAAAAAAGGACCGACCTTTGAAATGAGTATTTTTATCATTTTCAATATAATTTTACATACAGTAAACTAAAATATCGGGCGGTTGAATACAATTTTAGACATTTTTAGGCACCCTCTAGTCCACAAAAACGCAAAGCTTGAGGGGCCTCTAGACCGAATGACAAATGTGCAAAGCGTATACAGCTGGTAGATCCACCAACCCCAACACAAAAACCTAGCAAAGCCTTTGCCCATATCTTAGATTGTTAAGTGTTTTCAAAATTTATAATCTACAGTACTTCAGTCTTCAATATGTCACCTCAACATTTTTTCGCATTTGATCGCATTCAATTATCTTCAACTAATCTATTTTGAGAAGATATATCCTTTGTTCTTTACAGCATAGATTTTAAGAGGACCCAGCCTAATAAAAGTGGATGTAATACACACTGTAGGCCCAAAGGTCGTAGCAGTCGCCAAGCGTGACTCCACAGTTTTGTCGGGGAAAACAACATGACCCTATAGACCACACTTAAAATGGCAACCATGCGGGTCATTGGTGTTACTTAGGCTGCATTGGAAAAACAATGTTGTTCTTATTTGAAGACTCCCGCATCTCTGGTCATAAAACCAGTGGCGTGTCTAACAGGGGACGGGAGGAAGGAAGGGAAGGGCGGGGGGATCTAACCCTCCAAAATTGTCGTAGCCCCTACAATTAAATGAAATACTAAATAAACCATATACAAAACAGATGTTGGCATTTTTTAATCGTATAGACTGAATTATCGTTAATTTTGAACCAAAACTTTTGGTTTGCACCAAAATTCCTTAGGTTTGGAAATCTTTATTTCTGGCCCCAAAATCTTCAATTTTAGATAAAAATTCTTCAATAATCTTCACTTTGCAATCAACGCTTTTACGTTTGGATCCATATCTGAATATAGAGTTGAAACCTTCAGATAGGAGATTGAAGTCTTAATATTGTCAGAACCATGCCCCCCCTCCCCGCTTTCCTTTCCCACTAACTCACACAATATTTTTTAAATAGGCCTTACACTTTTCGCCCGATGGGCAATTGCCAGCAATTGCCTTGGCGATGGGTATAAGAGGGGAGGGGGGAGAAAAAGGAGAGGGGGGGGGGGGGAGGGGGAAAGAACTCAAATATTTTCCATATGAAAATTGCACTAGTTAATTTACATGAAATGTTGCTACTAATTGAGAAATCTTGAATTTTCGGGAATTCTTGAATTTTCGGGAGTTCTTGAATTTTCGGGATTTCTTGAATTTTTGGAAATTCTTCTTGAATTTTCGAAGAATTCATTTTCAGGAATTCGCCTTGAATGTTCAGGAATTTTGCGAAATCTTTTTTACTTTCGGGAAATTTTCTTAAATTTCTGCGAAATTTCTTTCACTTTTTGTGAAATTTTCTTCATTCTTGTGAAATCTTCAATTTTAGCAGGAAATTTCCTCTATTTTCCAGGAATTTCAGGAATTTTCTTTAATTTCCGGAAAGTCCCTTATCAATCTTAAGTTTTGCAAAATCTTTTTCACTTTCGGGAAATTTTCTTAAATTTCTGCGAAATTTCTTTCACTTTGCGTAAAATTTTCTTTATTCTTGTGATATTTTCAATTTCAGCAAGAAATTTTCTTCACTTTCCAGGAATTTTCTTTAATTTCCGGTAAGTCACTATCAATTTTTCCGGGAATGTTGCCAAAATTTCCAACAATTTCATGCATTCTCTTTCAGTTTTATATTTATAACTTCACAATTTTCCCTCCTAACCGGGGAGAAAGAAAGCAACTGGGATTTATAAACCCTTTCCAGAGAGGGTGGGCATAAATATGTGACTTTTAGTAGGGGGCAAGCCCTCAAAGGAAAAAAGCTTGACACGCCCCTTAATGAAACTCTTAAAAATGGCAAGATAAATTCGTTAACAATCTATCCCCTGCAAAAAAAATATTCAAAAAGTTACATCCTTGGGTGCAACATCAGAGAACATTTTAGACACTTTTTAGGCCTTAAAAATTAAAGTCCAGTCCGTTTTTTATTACCAAAATCAAGTTAAATTAAGCTTTTTGCATTTGGTTATGTAGGTCATTAACAAATATGAAATTTGGGATGAAAAAACCATTCGAAAAATACATTGATTGTTATTCAGTCATTTATTAATTAGTTATGTCAATAAATTTGATAGACTCTTCAAACAAACGGCTGTTTTAAGTCTAGCATGGCTTTCAAAATAGCTTCTAAGGAAAAGAGTTTTTGAATTTGTTTTTTGCATGAAATGGATTGCTAATGAAAACTAACTTGCTTCCTGAAAAGTTCAATGTAGTTCTCAATCATGGGTTTCATTGTGGCAGTCTGGTACGAATGGTCGTGATATAGGCAAGGAGCGAGTCAAGAAGACGGCAACATGGTGATAAAACTTCGGGTATGCATGCATCTGAAAGTAAAGAAGCACAAATGATGAGAAATAACAGTTTTGATGTCGAAAACAGCCATTTTAAAGCATACAAATAGTATGCACAAATAATCACAACATTTTACATATTTTACATATAATTTAAAAATAATGACCAGCTTTGAGCAAAATTTGATTAGAATTGGACAATATAACTTGCCTACATATTATATATAAAAAGAAAATATCTAAATTTATTTTCTAAGCAATTTTTGTAAATTTTTTAAAAATATGCATTTTTCGGGACATCTTAAACAAAAAGTCCAAATTCTGAATGTTTGGACAAAATCTGCCGAAAAAAAGTGAATAAAGACTCCCCCAAAAAATACACTTTTATGAAAGATCTTTCTGAGATCTTTGCAATGAAACTATTTGCACCCCTATAGAATTTAAGTAAGGTCCCGTTTTTATTTTTGGAAAAAGGTAGTTTCATACTAAAATTCTATTGTTCAGTTTTCTGGTACCACCGCGAGTGCCCCTTTTTGAAGCTTGGATTCCAAGACTTTTTATAACCATCAAGGTATGAGCAGATACGTTACGTGAGTAATGTGAACGAATGTTCAAAAGTTCTTGTTTATGATAGGCATAGGCATTAGCATAGTTGTGTAAATTGTCAACACTGCTATAATCTGGGCCTGGATTAAGTTCTATATCACCACATTGTAAAATTTTAGCTTAAAAAGACACCCAGGAATTTAGATAAAATAAAATGGGAAAAAGCTGAAATCCTTTGTGAACAAGAGATTTATGCCAAACAGTTGAACTGGATGTTAGCTCCTGTAGTAATCCTGATTGAGAGCAACAAGATAAGCACTGACAGTGGTAGATTTTTCAGCTTTATTAAGTGGGTTCCATTGTTATGCAGTAATCCAAATTGATTGAGTATAAAAAAAAAACCTGCAGGGCACTAGCAATCGGGTTATAAAATGGAAATATTAGCCAAAAATTAATCAAAGTTATCACAAAAATATAATACACTGCAGTAAAAATAAGTAGTCTAATGAAATCAGCACAAAAAACACTGCGAGATGGTACAAAATTCAAAAAGAAATACAAGATGAAAACAGGTTAAAATGATGAAAACTTAAGAACAAGATAAGTTGTGTGGCAGCCTGTTAGGCGCTCAATAAGAAAGGTATCCCTAAGTAATCCGTTTTGATAAAAATAACTGCAGTGCCATTTGTTGCCTTATAAAAATCCGCAGCCGCGGCGGCACGTGCGTGCAGTTCGCTGACGTTATATTTATTAGTACACGTATAGGTGTTGTGCACACTGATTAAAAAAAAAGGTTCCAAGAGCGTACGGTAGAACTGAAAGGAGTGTACAATATTGGCTGATATTTTTACCCATTTCAGGATTACCGACATGTTTTGATTACTTACAAGATTAACAGCAATAACAGGAAAAATTAAGTATATATTTTTATGTGCCGTAAGTACAGTAATTACAGTATAACCGGTGACGTAAATAGACGGCGTAGTCGCAATTTTAGGACCGAGGCGATTTCCACCTTACAACGGAATCTCACCAGAGAGCGTGACGTCATTCGCCCTATACTACGTATAGGCCGAAGGCCGAAAGCCGAAATTTTGTACAAAACATTGTGATGCATTTATGGACGACATACTTATTCCAGTATAGTCAACTATGTGAGGCCGGTGGACAGTGCATGCGTAGCGTACCGCGTGACTGCGGAGTGATAGCGTACCGGCTGGGCCGGGCGGAGAAAACGACGAGAAACGATAGACTGCGACTTTTCACAATATTTTTCATTCCACTGAAAATTGCTGTTTTAATATTTTCGTTTAGATTAAATGGCGTTGTGCAGATATGAAAACCAGCCAAAATTTTGTCGTCTATTTTTTGGATGGGAACCATTATCATTCGACAATAGTCATAAATTACAGAATTAACGTTGAATCTTTTTATCACTAGCTTTAGGCCTACCACTTGCATTGTTCCAGTTCTGCGAGATAATTCAAAATTGCATTGGCATCACTTTCAGACGTTGGCATGATTTCACCATTGAATAGATCTGTTTATACTTAGTCAGTTCGGGAGCAGCCCGAAAAACTGGGTACTCTAAAATACCCAAGAAATTGGGTACTTTTATGTATTACGTCATCGCATGAGCTAACACATTTGACTAGCCCACACTAAACATATAGGATTTCTCATTTTCCGCTCCGGATTGTCCAAAATTTTAATGGATATCCTGATATTTTGGAAACTGATAGTAAATAGATATTCAAAAGTTTGTGCCGCTGCTTTTTGAAATTCACTGTTGCCTTTTAAAGAAAATCAATAAAACAGATTATGGGCAGTCTGTTTTGTTCATTTTCTCAAAAATTCGAGGACGAATTTCAAAAAGCAGCGCCAAAAAGTTTTTAATATCTAGTTACTATCCGTCTCCAAAATTTTAAGATAGTCATTGAAATTTTTGACAATCCGGAGCGGAAAATGAGAAAACCCATATGTTTAGTGTGGGCTAGTCAAATGTGTAGGCTCATGCGATGACGTAATACATAAAAGTACCCAGTTTTTGCGGTATTTCAAAACTACCTACTGTGGTGTAGCGGTTATCATACCTGTCTACAGACCACGAGGCCCCGGGTTCAATCCTAGGGTGGGTAGACAGGCCAGTGCACCACAACTGGTTATCAAAGGTCGTGGACATTGACTTGGTTGTCGATGTTATGTCTGTCCGTACGTCGTACCTGTGTTCTCGTCCGGGTCGTATTAAGCGTTTCGTGATAGCATTTGTACTATCATAACCGAATACGCAGGCGACGACCCTGTCATTGTAGTTGTGTGTTCAAATCTCTCTCTCTCTCTCTCGGTATTTCAAAGTACCCAGTTTTTTGGGCTGCTTCCGAACTGTCAGTATACATGGGTTCTGGCGTACGCACAGACGTATGAAGAATTGGAATCGATTCTTGGCCAAATCTGGAAGATGCCGCACAGCTGGTCCTAACCAATTTCGAGGTAGGCTAAGCTATTCTTAACGTTAGACGTACTCTGGGGATATTTCCACCACGGGCGGCGAGCGTAGGCATACTAGGCCTAGGTTAAATGTCAATTTAGACAAAAATGACAACTTTTAGGTCTAAGTGGGGTAATACAATTAACAAAATACGCTGTTTACTGTTAGGATTAATACAAAATCCCTAAAGAATTTTTTTGAAAGGTATCCCAATTAAATTATAAAGGGAGAGAGCAGTCACAAATATTGTTCATCTTACCTTAGGCCTACACCGACTAAACATTTTCTCCTGAAGTTAAGTAGATTTACCCTACAGCTTTAATTGCCTAGTGCCACCTTGTCCCTGTCTACAGGTCTAAAAATTACATTTTTTGTATGTGTTAACAAGAAAATTAAACGTAACTTGGCATTTTTTAAATAATATTAAGAAAAAGAAATATGACCATTAAGACCCACCGCAGTAATACTGCAGTTACTATACTTTCATCAGCTTCACTTCATAAAGTTTGCTAATTTTAGGTATAAGAAACACCACAATTTAGTTCACTTCATAAATCATTTGCAAACTTATTTTGCCTTACAATTTCTGAAAGAGACTTGATAGTTCTTAAAGAGGGAGGCTCATCTCATTAAAATACGGTAAAATTGAGGGATGCGATATTTTGACGTCACTTCTGGTTGTGGACGCAAGATCCGATCCACTGTCTGCTTGTACATGGAGTTAAAAGAGAACTTTATGGTTTGTACAGCCAGACACTAGTATGTAGGTTGTGTGTGCCGAGTTACATATACACAGCGCATTACGTTACTGTGACGAGAAACTTGTATGTTTTTTTTTCAATGCGTTTGTCAGACAGCGAAAGTGAAATATTAGTATTATATTACCCTAATACTGGTCATCAAATGAAAATTACTGAGAAAAAAAAAAGATGAATGCTAAAGTCGCAATAAACGATTCTACCGGGGCTCGAACTAACGACTTGATAATAAAAAAAATTTACTTCCGATCGCCGTAACCAACTAGGCTAACTCGTGTAATGACTTTCAAGGCGTTTTGAATAACTATATGCCTTGCAATACGAGACAACGAATTTGAAACGAATTCTAAATATTGTGCACATATGACGATTTCGCCTCTTTAATAAATTTGCTATTAAGAATTAATTACCTCGGCATGCAATGACAAGTTATTACAATTTAAATTCTTATGCCATGGTTATATACAAGTTACTGTCAGGTACCCTGTAAATACAACTCACAGCAATGTTTTTTCTTCATTATATAAAAATATTATTAACACGTATTCCACTTGTTTATTTATTTAAATTAAACTATCATTGTTAAATATCCAACGACTTTTATTAAGCCCAGCTGTTTTAGCAAAGTACAAATACATTGCTTTAAAGATAAAACTCTTTATGGGTTGCCATTAAGCCAACTCTCAAAATAGAAATATTTTTCAGTGCTTTACATTAAACATTAAGAGCTATTTGATAATTCTTTTCAAACAGATGTTCAAGAATGGGTTGCCATTAAGCCAACTATCAAAATTAACATATTTTTCAGTGTTTCACATTAAACATTAACAGCTATTTGATAGTTCTTTTCAAACAAATGTTCAAGAACAAATATTACAAGTATTTGACGCATTGAAAGATGAAAAGCATTTAGATCAGAGAACCTGTAATTAATATTGCACATTTCATCAGGCTGACAATAGGTTAATTCAGTGAATACAATCATTTCAGTAACTTAAGTTTAACTTGTTAATAGAAAACTGAGGTAGGCCTACAGCTATTGAAACAAATATGTTGTAAGTGAATAATTTATATTTCATGTAAAATAACAGTTCATTTATACAGGGAGTTGCCAGTAGAAAATGGCAACACCCTGATTTATATCATTATGATATATATAAGATTATGATAATATAAGTGTAACTGTTTCCATATGGCTCCAAACTTTACCGGTCAAGATGCGAAATGAGTGTGAATGTTGACAGAATGATTTTTGCTAACAAGCTGATATAGGCTTTGATACTGATACTTTTTTTCCCCTATAATATTATGACATCAACCTCGGCCTATATGTTTCTCAATTAATTTTCTTTTTAACGGTTGGCCTATCAAATCTACTTGATATTGTAGTTCAACTTTAAAACAATTGATTAAATAAAACAACCCAATGCAAATCAGCTGTTAGGCTTAGCCTAAACATAATGCTATACATGTTTTCATTTTTATTTACCTTTTTTTATAATTAAATCATTATTACATTATGTTTATATAGCACTTATTCTAAAAGAAAGCTCTAAGTGCTTTACAAGAGCATGCCAAATTAAAAGTTAATTACTTATCAATACATAAAAGAACCAAAATAGAAAATGATTCAACGCCTAAAACCCCAAAAGCTAAAATATCAGCAGTATACGAATAAAAGAAATAATTAACTTTTAAACGTTCACTTCAGATACATGATTAAGATAAAACAGTTTATAAAAAAGCGGTAAAAACTACCAATCTTAAACACAAAACAATAAGAGAAATAAAGAAAAATATCAAACAAATAAAATGCATTAAGAGGTGAAACCTGGGGTGAAAAAATAATAAAAAATAATAGTAATAATAATAAAAATGATATTCAAAAAGTTAAAATAAGTCACTGAAATACTGTTTAAAAAAATGCGTTTTAAAATCACGTTTAAAAGAACTAAGTAATGGAGCATTTCTTATACATAAAGGGAGGGTATTCCTTGGGGGCAAAAACTTTAAAGGAGCGATCGCCAATTTTACTGTTAGTTTTAGGAACTTGGAGAAGATTTTGATTGGAGGATCTAAGAGAGCGTACTGGTTTGTATGGTTAAATGAGTTCAAATAAATACTGTAGAGCGGTGCCTTGTGAACAATTAAAACCAAAAACTAAAACTTTAAAACGCACACTGCATTCTATGGGCAATCAAAAATATATAAAAAGGAATAGGTTTAATATGGTCTCTTAAGCTAGTTCTCATGATTAATCTGGCGGCAGCATTAGGAACAACCTGTAGACGATGAATTAACGACTTATTTACATCAATTAAAAGACTATTAGCGTAATCAATCCTAGAAATTACAAGAGCCTGTATAAGAGTCTTAGTTGTATCAATATCTAAGAAGTGACGGATTTGAGCAATAGAACGCAAATGATACATAGCTTTTTGACATTTTGCAGTAATGAAATTATGCATGGACATTTCTGAATGAAAAACAGTGCCAAGGTTTTTAACTTTCGATGAGTTTTTACTGTTACTCCATTAACATTTAACGATAAAGATGGCAGTTGTGTCAGGGAAGGTTTACAGTCTAAATGAATTCGGTTTTATCATCATTGAGTTTGAGAAAGTTATTAAGCATTTACTTCTTGATGTCTTTTAAACAGTTTTCCAGACAATTAACTTCATCAGCAATATCTGAATTATTAAAAGAAGTTAAGTGTCATCAGGATAGAAATAATATCCAATGGAATAACGCTTTATGACGTTAGCAAGAAGTGCAGTGTACAAAATAAACAACAGAGGACCTAATACGGACCCTTGTGGAACACCGGTGTCCAAAATAAATGCTTCCGAGTCGATCTGTTCTCTAAGTATGATTTTAGCCAAAGAAATGCACTCTTCTTGATCCCAAAACGAGTCGACCAGCGGTTCAAAAAAATACTATGATCCAAAGTATCGAATGGAGCGCTGAGGTCTAATAAGACGAGGGCCGTCATTTTCTTCTTGTGCATAGCCACTAAGATGTCATTATGCACCCTAAGAAGAGCAGTTTCTGTAGAATGAGAGCGACAGTAAGCTGACTAAAACCCTTCAGCTAGATTATGAGATGTATTTATTAAGTTGTGAAGCCACCACTTTTTCACAGAGTTTAGATATGAAGCTTAAATTGAACACTGGGCAATAATATTTGTATACATATTGATTTAAACCTATTTTTTTAAGCAATGGTTTAACAATGGCTTCCTTCATTGCAGCAGGCACAGTATCGCTCGGGGGAGATACGTTGATTATTTTAGTAATAGCTGGAACTAACTCAGAACTGCATAACTTGACCATTTTAGTAGAAAGTGGATCACTCTTGCAATATGCTGTAGATGAATTGGTAACAAGTTGCTGTATCTCTTCTTCCGACGCAGTTGCAAATGCGTGGAATCTAGCGGTATCACTGCAAGCTGTTTCAACTTGAAAATTCTCCATGGTTTCTTTCGCTAAATCCTTCTTAATACTGACACGTACTTTCGTGAATTTGTCTTTAAAGAATTCTGTAAAATTGGTAGGTAGAGTTTCAGGTTTGGTGTCGGATAGATAGATAGGTTCCGCTTTTCCAACAAGAAGAGATTTTGCTGTATTGAACATTTTTTTCTTGTCCCATTTTGACTCGATGATGCTTCTCTTATAGTATTCCGTTTTAGCATTGTTACAGAGACTGTTCACATACTTTGTCTGATTTTTGACCGCTTGACGATCGGTAAAAGTACCGGATTTATTCGCTTTGCGTTTCAGTCTTCTTCGTAGAACTTTTTCTTTCCGTATTTCTGGATTATAGTGGTTGCCAGTGGGACATGTTTCTCCAGAACAGAAGATAAGACAGAATTGTATTTGTTAAGTGCACTCACAAGAGTCTCTGGTACATTTCCATCCAATGCAGAAATGTCTTGCTGAAAAGAATCAATGTCAATTGCTCATAAATTACGGGAAGTTACTTTCAATTTAATCCTTTCAGGCTTGTTAATATGAATCGACATACTGATGCAATGAATTTAAACATATTAGCCCATTTTTTTATATTTATTTCTGCATTATTTGTTAAACAACCTGTAAAATTTAGAAAGGTTAATCTTGACATTGTTCCATATTGGATGATAAGTTGTAATGTTGTGTACAGTATTCAAACTCAATCCAATGGGTCATACATAGGCATACATTATGTGATATAGAGACTGCCAATAGGTGTGTGTTTGCAAAGGCAGTTTTATTTGGAATAAACCAAGTTTCATTAACTATATAATGTACAATAATAACAAGTTTTCACTTGTTGCCTGCATTGAGAATTGCAACAAACTTTAAAAAAAGGGGGAAAAAAGGTTGACGGCCACTGGTATTAAAACAAACGTTGAGTATTACTTGGCGTGATATGAATTATGGGTAACATGTAAAAGCCACAACATAGTGCATTTGTTATGCATGTTTTTTTTAGTTATCTTTTAATGAATGTATTATAGTTTAAATCAGTATGTATTTTGGCAATCGTGTCTGGGGTTTTTTTGCAGAAAAAGGCCAGGCTTGAAAAATTGTTTGTGTGGAGTCACCCATCTTGTTTTAACAATGTGCATCGGCAGGTAGGCAACATTTTTTGTAAAGGATAACCTAATATCTGCCAGAAATATATTATGAGATCTTCACATACATCTCTTATTTGAGTGAATATAGATACTGAAGGGTAAAATTCTAATTCCTATTTAATGAACATGTGTGTAATGTATGTATTTACATGCTTAATTATACACAGGATTTTGTTTGTTTAAGTTTTGATACTATTCTATGAAGATCATTTCGACACTGAAACTAGTATGAAAACATTAATTTTTACAGACATGATAACAAATTTTCTGCAGATGTTCACCATGTTTGAAAATTTTTTAATCTATTTTCATCTGGTATTTCTTTGTGAAGGCAAATTAACTAATTGAAGGTATATGTACTTTTATTTTGCTCATATGTATAATTATACATTTCTAACAGCTATTATTCATTACAAACAAACATAAACTTTTGATATGGAGCCCTACATTCACACTTTACATATTACTAGCCTATATCATTTTTCTATATTACAGTTGTATAACAGCCTAACAGGTAACTAAAGCAGTACCTCATACTTGTGGTTAACTGTGATGGATAACATCTATTAGACAGCTAAAGGTGTGAATAAGAAGATCCAGTAGACATCTGAACTTGATAAGAATTACAATTTGTTCAGGTTTAAAAAGGTGTCAGGTAGACATCTGAGGTAGATGCACATAAAATTAGCAACTATTTGTCAGGTTTAGGAATATAATGTCAGGTATACATCCAAAGTAGATGTACATGTGTAAGGATGGCAAATAGTTTTCAGGTTTAACAAGAAAATGTCAGGAAGACATCTAAAGTATGTATATATATATATATATATATATATATATATATATATATATATATATATATATATATATATATATATATATATATATATATATATATATATATATATATATATATATATATATATATATATATATATGTATATATATATATATATATATATATATATATATATATATATATATATATATATATATATATATATGTATATATATATGTATGTATATATATATATATATATATATATATATATATATATATATATATATATATATATATATATATATATATATATATATATATATATATATATATATATATATATATATATATATATATATATATATATATATATATATATAATAGTGACAAATAATTGTCAGGTTTGACCACCATATTTTAGTATGTCAGTATATGAAAAGGAATTCAATGGGCATAATTTATTTGCAAGTCTTTACCTCATTAGCAGCCCAAAGGTATATAGTTGTGTTTAGGTTTATTATAACTAAATTGTGTTAAATTATAAACCATCATAGTAACAAAACATTTCATCAAAATCGGTTAAACATTGGTTAAATCTCAGGCCTCAATTTCCATACTTTATGCAAATTTTGTGATAAAGACCTACTACTGGCCAGGACGAGCTTGACGCTTTCTTGATTAAATCCTTCGTTACTTAAATGCCTTTCATAATTCATTGAAGCGGTGCTTAAAATTTTGACCTCTTCAAAATCTTAGTATAAATTTTAGTGCTAAGAGTACTAACTTAGGACATGCAGTGCAGTGATCATCAAGAGATGAAGCTTCTTTTTTTGTGAGAAAGAAAATGGGATAACAAATACTAGGTCGAATATGTTTGCTCCTTGCTCTGACTGAAATGCAAGCAAAATAAAACTCATAAAGAAAAAGAAAATGCCTTAGCTGCATTAACTTTGGGGCCCACTATCAGACTATGCTACTCATACAGTCATAGGCCTAAATAGGACTAACGTTAGTCTGTTAGTAGCGTTAGGCATAGGCCTATGGCCTTGTTGCAAAACCTAATTTCCTGACTGACGTATCCAGATACACGTATCCAGATACGGCCTACAGCTAATTAAACAGCTAAGGTTAAAAACCTTCATTTTAACCTTTTAGGCCTAATCAATAATTACAATCAATACTTACAGTACAATAACCGACGTCTATGAAGTTTCACTGCGACTGATGACTGATTAATGTCAGAGCCGTAACACTAACGTCCGTGCAAAAAATCAACAATATTTTTACAATAACCAAAGTATATAAATTATTGGTCAGCACTATTTTTCCCACTAATTTCTGATCAAATTGAAGTGTTTCATTGGAATTTAATCATTAAATAAGCCAAAATAAAACATTTTACGTGTATTTCGTGATCAATCGAAGTAATTTTCGAGTAGAACGTGTTACATACGCATTGTATCTTCCCGAAATGCGCGTACTAGCCTCGAACAAATACACCTTAAATTGAGTTAAAACATAAAGAACATTAAATAAAAACTTGTATTCAGAAAATTAAAGCATACAATTTTAGACTGGTATACCAAGTTTTACGAAATCAATCATTCACTTAAATGTATACCGTGCTTTTTATAGCTTGTACGAAAAAAACACTCTGAAATAAAAATGGCTCCATAACAGATCACGTTTTCCCACACTGTACGTATAGGAAGTTTCGTTTCTCGGCCTTCAGCCTATACGTAGTATAAGGCGAATGACGTCACGCTCTCTCCCTGTATTAAATGTAGTGCGTAGCATGTAGGACATACAAAGGGAGCTATCTCACTATCTGACTATAGACCTAAACCTAAAGTTGTTAATCGTACGGAAACATTACAAGCGCAGGTAAATTGGTAGGCACAGTGTGAGAAAACTGCCAAGTACGCAAAGTACGCATATCGTGCTTGATTGTTTATCAGTAAATCAATGTAAAATGGGTTATTTTTACTAATTTGATCATTAATTTTAAACAAAACGCTCGAATTTATTCAATATTTTCTACGCAGAATAGTTGGAAAAACTGCTAATCATATTCCTAATAAGACTGACCTTTAACATGGGCCTATTTTGACTCACTTGGCCTAAATTTGACTTAAACAGAATATTAATTACCAATGATCTTTTATATAAAAGGACCATCAAGCTCAGTTCATGCATAATTTTACTGCATACCAAATCTCAATAAAAAGTTAAATATGAACATCATAGTACTGCTTGTCAGATGAAAGGCTACATGTAGTGTTACAACTTACAAAGGTCAGTAGATAGTCCTAAGTATTAGAGTAAAAAAGTAATACAGTGGGCTAGGTACATAAACATATGTTGATGAATTAGGCCTAAATGTAGTTAAAAAATGTGGATACCATGCTAAAAAACAATGCTTAATGGAGACATAAAGTCTGACATATTCCTTATTTCATATGATAAAATTAAAAATAGCAAATTTTAGATTTTAAACAATCTAACACAATTTGTATAATTATTCAAAACTTTAATTCTACTACTAAATAGTGCTAAAGGAGCCACCATTTTTATTTCAAAACATGGTGATTGTAATGTCATCAGCCCAGCAGGATGTTGGAATGCTTTGTATTTCTTTTTTTAATTAACCTCAAGATTTCTAGGTTATGAGAGCTTTTTTTTTATGTAAGGGTCAAGGAAATGTTGTGTTCTCATGAAATAATCAAAACATGCTCTTAAAACGTTGTATCACATCATTTTGGAATAAAAACTTTAATCACATTTATAAATTATATTCCTCATGTCCCTATTTAGGAAATTATGTCATCATGCAAAACATCTTAATACAGAATTGAACAAAATAGCAGCCTCCATGTGTCAACTTAAAACATGAATAACTTGATTTGAAATAGAATTAAGATTTTGACTTGCTCTTTTTAGTAATTTGTTAAGATTTGGATCCTATACCATATGAAATAATGATTGCATCATAATTTGTGTCTCCTTTAAATTAAAATAAGCTAAGGTTTTTAACTGAGCTGAAGGGCCAATAATGTAGTTTCATATTTGCATTGTGTTGTTTAATTTATTTACTGGGCCTAGTTTGAATTGAATTGTAATTTGTAACCCGAAAGGTCATACCCAAATCACGCGGTGACCAAAAGCTATTAACGTATCAAGGCATATATTTTTCGTACTTCGGTCTTAAAAATCTCTGCCCTATCTATCTAAGTTATATTTCAATTTCTTGCCTAGTACTTGCTAGTATTATATTGTATCATATGCCATGCACAAATTGAATACTGTGTAGACGTTATCAAATATCGGCTCTAACAGTAGGCCCTAACGTTAGCCCCTAACGTTAGCCCTAACGTTAGCCCTAACGTTAGCCCCTAACGTTAGCTTTAACGTTAGGCAAAAGTTCGCCAACATTCTTAAGTTAGGCCTATTATCTCATAAGAATTTACTTTAAGATTGTAGTTTTGACGCAAAATTAGGCGTCCAGAATGAAATAACAGTTCCTTTTGAGTAAAATATGTACGGTTTTCGATAAGTCAAAAAGCATGAGGCAAAAATTGCCTTGGATCAATCACCGAGAATCTAGTTTATTTGTTTACGTTTTCTGTTGACTCACTGCGTTGTACGATTTGGTTGTTTGCACTGCGCTTTGCCTACCAAATTTGGTTTGTTTACAAAATTGCCGGCGGATGACGTCATTTTGCGTTTGGCGGATTGGGCCTAGGTCTATTAAAACAGTAACGTTACAGGAGGGTAGGGTCTATAGGATTTTGTAGTACCCTCGGACGGCCAGCCATCACCAACGGCAACTATACTAACACGGCTGGCATCAGTCCGACGGTACTACGGGGAGTACTAGCATATAATGTAACTTACAACTACAATCATAGCCCTTTTTTCAATTGTTGCCCTATGTCGTTTCATTCATATCATTTCGGTTCAACCTAGTTGTTAACTATATATAACTTAATAATAACCATATATAACGTAATGATAGGCCATAGGCTGATTCAAGCGAACGGTAAACTGGCGCATAATTGTTCACAATTTCAAGGTAAATAAATTTGTAACAATTATGACTGAACTGATTTTTCTTACCGTTGAAAACATTGCGGTGATTCATTCAACCTTTTAACTCCTAATCTCCCGATGTTTCGTCAACAAAGTCCTTGCTCGCCTTGAGTAATGGGTACGAAATTCAGTTAGGCCTAACTGCGGCTTAAACACGACAATTTCGCGAAAATTTGTCGAAAATCAAAATCCCAGTCCGAAATTAGGGAATTTTTTTTAAAGTTTAAGAATATTTCCCGAAAATTGAAGGATATTTTCCGATTATAGCAGCAATTAATTAAATGTTCATAGAAACGTAATTTAGCAGTGCAAAATTTCACGCTTGTATCCGTTTTTAATTTTTAGTGGCGTGGTGGCAGTTGGCGCCCCCGATGAAGAATGATAAAGGGGCGTCGAATTCTCTAATCAGGGTCTCGAGGTTAAAGGACTAGTTCATGCTCAGGGGTCAAGCATGTCCATCTTATATGAAAAAGAACTTCAAAAGAAACCAAATGGTGAAGAAAACATAGCAAAATCTTAGCCCGTTAAGGAATTATTCAAGTGTAGAGCTTGGTATCATTTGTGTGGAAACGACTGAAATCAGACTAGTTGTGATGTCACAGCGTCAGATTCCTTAAAGTCTTTATTTATTTATAAAAACAAATGTTGAGTTTTTTCACTATCTAGATTATGTTCCTCAAACTTTCATCCGGTGGTATATTATTAATACCCTAGTTTTACTACTTTTTTGACATATCCCAAGGTTTTTAAGCAGCAAAATCGCAGACAAAATATGATGTATAAAAAGAATATAATAACAATATATATATATATATATATATATATATATATATATATATATATATATATATATATATATATATATATATATATATATATATATATATATATATATATATATATATATATATATATATATATATATATATATATATATATATATATATATATATATATATATATATATATATATATATATATATAGGTATATATATATATATATATATATATATATATATATATATATATATATATATAAATATATATATATATATATATATATATATATATATATATATATATATATATATATATATATATATATATATATATATATATATATATATATATATATATATATATATATATATATATATATATATATAGGTATATATATATATAGGTATATATATATATATATATATATATATATATATATATATATATATATATATATATATATATATATATATATATATATATATATATATATATATATATATATATATATATATATATATATATATATATATATATATATATATATATATATATATATATATATATATGTATATATATATATATATATCGCCGACGACGACGACACAATAACAATGTCGTCACCTGCGTAATCGGTTATGGTAGTAACAATGCTATCACAAAACGCTTAATACGACCCGGACGAGAACACAGGTACGACGTACGGACAGACATAACATCGACAACCAAGTCAATGTCCACGCCCTTTGATAACCATTGTGGTGCACTGGCGTGTCTACCCAACCCAGGCTTGAACCCAGGACCTCTTGGTCTGTATGATAACCGCTACACCACAGTAGTAGACTATATATATATATATATATATATATATATATATATATATATATATATATATATATATATATATATATATATATATATATATATATATATATATATATATATATATATATATATATATATATATATATATATATATATATATATATATATATATATATATATATATATATATATATATATATATATATATATATATATATATATATATATATATATACTTTCATAGGACTATGGCTATGGGGACATTTGGTGACATATCCCCTTGTTATGGGGATTATTAGGCTATGGGGACATATACATGTCCCCATAGCCATAGTTGCTCTAAAATCCCTCTAAGTGAATCGTTATGCAAAGTGGTGGCGTTTTTAGCCATGTCCCCATAGCCCTAATTTTAGTGACCAGTGACCACAGCGAACATTTTGAGGCATAGATTGCTGCCACCATTTTGCTTTAATGTATTTGGAGTTAAATAGTTGGTATACTATAGACACAGGTCGAACTGAAAGGATAACTAAATCTTACTTGACCTCTGTGGTGAATCATTTGCGGTTTTGATGTATGAACTGAATAGTAATACACTTGTTTATAGCTTGTATGGAGATGGCATTGGGGTTGAATTTGTTGTAATAATTAAACTCCATGGTACAACATGTACAAGAGGCATCAAAAGATGAAGTCAATATGCAGTATTCATGATAAATGCAATGTATCTGATATGGGCTCTTATTGTGAAAACGGTCACATGGATAACTGTTGAAAACGATATATGACTGTACAAGGAGAAAAATCTGGAACATGGATTTATGTGTTTTGTTGGGATGTAGGCCTAGATGTAGTTGCATGGGCCTCCAACATTTTCGAATAAATTTATCTCACACAAAAGTGGCGATTTTTTTCTTTCTCAGGAGTAGGGGTTTTGAAATATTATCTCTGAAATCCTTAACATACAAGGATAGAAATCTGGAACATGAATTTATGTGTTTTGTTGGGATGTAGATGTAATTGCGTGGGCTTCGCAACATTTCCGAACAAAATTAACTCACAAGAGTGGCGATTTTCTTTCTTTCTCAGAAGTGGGGTTCTGAGACATAATCTCTGAAATCCTTTAAATTCAAGAGGCCAGTTGTAAAACAGTATCAGCTAATGTAGCCAGGTAATGCCTTAGCAACCTACCGAACCAGTTCTGCGGGGACCTCGAAATTTTCAAAAACATTTTTTTTCTTTTCTTTTTTTTCTTTAAATTTTAAAGATTTGAAAATGGTTTTGAAAATTGGGCGCATATTTTGAAGAGATAAATTTAGGTGGGATCTAATAATTGGGGAAAGGTAGGGGGGTGAACCCCTGTTCCCCGCCCTTCCGCCCTGAGTGCCTTTGAGGATCGTATTATCACTGATTAACAGTATAACAGGATCCAAATAGTTAACGATATGACTATATTAAGGAACAATTTTTTATCTAAAATATTTCATTTTCATCTCTTCATTGGTTTAAGCTTAAACATAGGCGCGGCTCGCCATATGTGGCGAGGGAAGGGGAAGGGAAGAATGCATGAATTGTCCCTTATTGCATGGGTCTATAGCAGCAATTTGGCTTGGGGTGAGGTGGGGAAGTATGAATTTTATGACCAATAAGTTACCGTTAAAAAGACATTTCAACTTACCTTCAATCCAAAAAAAAGTGGGGAAAGCCCCCATGCTGTCAGGTCCTTGTATTGAAAGGGGTAAGGCAGACAATGTCCTCCAATGTTTTCCAACCATATTTTTATTAAAAAATGTACATTGATCAAAATTTTCGGAAAATTTTAGATATGATTTAAGGGGACTACCTATTTGTCCGAGGCCCAAACATTTTTTTAATCAGGATGCGAATCTTCAATGTTAATGGAATCCGAATAATATTTCAAAGATTCAAAATTTATGTTTTCAAGTCTCAAATATCAATTTTGTTTTATTTTGGGACCTTCTAATCGAGCGTCAGGGAAAATTTTACCCTGCCGCTGACCACTTCTCAAAGGGCCAGCTGGACTATTTCAGTCCCGAACAGTTCTGGTTAAAGTTTATTGTAGTATGATTCTGCTTCTTCTCAAAAAAAAAAAAAAAAATGCATTCCCGACAAAAAAGAATCTACCCGATAGGCGACAGACTGAGACTTTATACATTGAACTTCCCAAAATGGGAAATTTTCCCCGCAATTTCGTAGTTTGCCAGGAAAGTGATAACTTACACAATTTTTTAGACAAAATGCAGAATTTTCCCAACAAGTTTTTAAGAAAATCTGTACTTTATAAGCAGTTTGTTTGAAATTTCAACATAACTTATGAAGTCATGAAAATTATAAATAAAAATTGCAGTTTGCCCTGAAAATAGTGCTGTTTTTCAAAAATGTATATCTTTTCCAACAAACTATAAACTTTTTCCGACAGTTTTCGAAAAATAATGATTTTAAATGTTGAAATTCGGATAAACTGCAAAATTATCCCGAAAAACTGTCACGTTTTCTCGGTAAAATTGTGGGGAAATTATTCATGTGGAATTTGGGATGAATGGATCACAGTTTTGTACTAAGTACTCTCTCTTAGTTATGTCTTTGGCTATATGTTTTTCACCGGGACCTCTTCATAGAATAGCAAAAAACAAAACTGCATCAAACCTCTTATAACGCAGAAACTAAAAGGTGTTAAAATGTGATCCCCCGCCTCCCTTCTCCTCCCCTCCCTTTAAATTTTTTTATGGATCCGCACCTGATTTTTTCCATCTCTGGGCATCATTCCTCAATCATCATCACGGTAAAAGAAAGCACCTTAAAATTACGGTAAACACTATTTACATGTCTTTTGCTGAATTACAAAGTCCTTCGCATCCAATGACAGAAATGTGTACATTATTTGGTAATGTTCTCCAGAAATCACTTACAAGAAGCCCTTTGGGAGGAAGAGGGAAGAGGGGGGGGGGGACTAACCCGGGCAATGGCCGCGAGGGAGAAATGGCTTATCAACTAAGAAAAATAGTCTCGTCCCGGGACAGTGCTTCTGTCCCAGGACGAGAGCGTTTACGTAAATATTTGCCTAAAAACTTTGAAATGTACAATCCACCCCCATACCATTTGATCACCACACTGGATGTGGATGTTTTAACAGACATCTTCCCCACTTTGGGCCAACCCACCGCCACCAGCACAATATACAGCCATTTGATTTTACCAAGGTTATCAGTTTATGGCCTAAAAAGTTATGTAATTTTAATGTGAAAAGTGAGGAACATGGCCTACCATCAATGATAAATAAATGAAATCTGGCTGCCTGGAGACAAGTAAGTCGTCCCCCTTCATATTATCGGACATGCAACAATAATAGTCTCGACATAAAAACAGTTTGCCAAGGATGCACAACTGACACGTATACACTACGCCTCAAAGACTGAAACTTGAAAGATGTTTTTTTTTACTCAGTTACGACCTTCAGTTGTTCCGAGATGTCAGTAGCAAAATGAGATGTAGATGTAGCGAGGTGATTTTTAAATACCACTTTTTTTCTTTAAAGATCAAAATGTTACTTCATGAACCCATTTGGATTAAAGATTATGTAGAACTAAACAATCGAATCTTTTCCTAATCCTTTGGCGTTAACAAGGTTAGCTGAATTAAATTTATTTTCTTACGTGCGGCTTTCCAGAAATGTACTGGAAAACTAAATAAAAGTGAAAATCCACATCAACAAATTCTTTCAATAGTGACCAACATGATCCGAGGGTCATCAGGTCATGTAATGTTGCTTCACCCATGCACATACTGACATAGCAGCAAGACGAGTTCTTGGCCAACATGCCAAGGGAAGAGGACGCCCGAAACAATCTGGTGTCACAAGTTCTGTTTCATATTAGTCAGCATATTTTACTCGAATATCTACATTTTGCTTGACTAGGCTCATTTTTGTGCCAGGGAATATTGAAAAGACAAAAAAGGTGATTGACTATTCCTCTCCAAGCATGCCAAGTGTCATACACTTACATGTCATTAAAATTAAATATTTTGTCAAACAGCTTTAGTCTAGAGGTCCTCTACCTTGTGGCATATTTACCTCAAAATTACCGAAGACGGAAGCAAAAGTACATGTATATGCATCACCAGAAAATATTAAAGGATAGGGGAAGGGAGAAGGGAGGGGGGGGGGGGGGCGGGTTCGAATTTATAAGCAACGGAGCGTAATTTGAAGTGGGGGCGCAAAGGTCTGAGTAAACCTTTTTAGGTAATATAATGGAAATAGGCCATATTTTACCCAGGAAGCTTAACAATAGTGCATTGCAATTTAATTGATATAGTTTCACTCTTTTTCCCAGACGTGCATGGCATTGTACGATACGCGTAGCGTGAATTATCTCGATATTTACAAATAGTCCTGGAACTTTTAAGCTCCCTTGTAGGGTCAAGGCGCAAAGCTCTGGTGGGGGCCAGGGGAAGAATTACCCGGAAGGTCAGCGATTTGGCCGTCTCTCCAGGTCAGTTTTGGTCCGTCTTAAAACTTATAATATGAGTTTCATGTACTAAATTTTTTAAGTTTGATCAAAGACGTGACATATAACATGCGTTGGAAGGTGAAATTTTCCGGCAAAACATATAGCGACACGCGGAGCTTAATCCATAGGGACACTTCTCGTTAGCGCATATGGGAGAAAACACGATTTGCACTTCGCCGAAGTTACTGAAGGTAGCACAGAGCTAAATATTTGCCTTATTGAAACCTAAGATAAAAGCGTTAAGTTCGGAGTCTTTTTCATACAAGAAAGCGAAAGATTTTGTGACTTTTGTGAGGTTTCTGAAAAATATGTTCTATTATCTTTTGGATGAGGTTAATTTCCAAAGGTGGTTACCGGAGGTTTTGGGCCCGAAGTCAAAAGATAGTAAATACCCTCATTTGACAACACTATTTTCAGTATTGCTGCATGGTAAAATAGCTCCCTCAATTTTTTTTTCTGAAGATGATTTTAACCAAATTCTATATTCAATGTCATGACATATTCTTTTCATCTGTTTATACACCTACTAAAATTTTCAAGTCTTGGACTTCTTCTTTCGTAAATGGCGGCCCATCAAAAATGTTTATTCAGCCTCTTTACTGAGAGTACTCAATTTGCTCTTGCGGATTAATACCTGATTAGTTCCGGGCTACCTAGAGTCGAGTGATCGCAAGTCGGGAAAGTTTTCGTTATGGTCAGCTGCGTACCGAGCAAGTGATTTGCAAATAATCAATAGTTGGGTAATACCATAGGTGGCGATCCGGGGGGACGGAGTACATGTCCCCAAAATGTTGTTGGTGGACGGATATACGTATGCCCCCCTCCCTCCCCACCCTTAAAAATGAAACTTATATATAAAGCTTATGCAAACTTTGACCTGTTTTGTCATTTGACTGTTTGGTAATTTCCATCATTTTAAAGCCTTGTAACCCAATGTGGCATAACTATGGCCCAACGGAGTGGGGACGAGTAGGGCCCTGCGTGCCCATACGGCATAACAGCCCCCACACTATATTTTGCTACGGGTCCCACTACGGACCCTTAGGATCCAGCCCGGGGGCTACCTTAGTTAGTCCACCCCACCCGCGTGGATTAGCTTCTGTTTGTGAAGTATATGACATATACAACTTTCAAATAAAGATGATAGATAATATACTAATATTAACCAGCACGAACTATAGATAATGGCGTGGGAACCAGGGAGGAAACCTTTTTACTAAATCAGTAAGTGTGTTCAGAAAGCTCTAAAGATGTCATGTTTTGATGGCCTTAAAATGATACAAAACTTTTGAATGAAGATAAAAAAAATATAAAAAAAAAAATCCATTTGTAAAACTCATCACGAGCATATTTGTTCCCAATAAGTTATAGGGAGGGGGGGGAGGCTTGACGAAGATTGCTTGATATATGAGGCCTCATTTTTGTTGGGGAACATAAGCAATATTGCACTTGCTTGATATATAAGGTTCCCTTCTTTATGGAGAGGGGGGGAATACGCATATCCGTCACCCAACAAAATCATTAGAGGGACATATCTGCGTAGGAGCCTGGTTAGCGGTCCAGGGGAAGATGGGTACTCTGAAGATTTATTATTTCTGATGGCCCTATAAATGGCTTTAAAATGATGAAAAACTGCCGAACAGTCATCTTTTTTAGGGCGAACATAAGCGCGCATATTCGTCATTTAACAAAATTATTGGGGGAACATATCGGCGTGGGAACCTGGTTAGGGATCCAAGGGGCAATGGATACTCTGATGATTCGTAACTTTTGATAGCCCTGAGCTGCTAAATGGCTTTCAAATGATGGAAAACTGCAGAACTGTCATCCTTTTTTTTTTTTTATGGGAACATAAGCGCGCATATTCGTCACCTTACAAAATTATAAGTGGGACATATCGGCGTGGGAACGAAGAAGGTTCAGGGCCAGGGACGAGCTTGCCGGAAGTTTTGAATATTCATTATTTTAATGGCCATTAATGGCTTTTAAATAATGGAAACTTTAAAATGAAGATAACAGATCAAAGATTGCATATTCATAGTGAAGGCGTGGGAAGCACAACCTCTGTAATTTATACACAGAAAACTGCAACATTAAAGAAGACATGAAGTTATTTGAAATCAATTATAAAGAAAAACATTAAACCTTTTATCAAAAACAGTGTTGATGATGTCATATTTAAAGGGCAGTATGAAGAAAATGGCCACGCTCATGTACAAGTTATTTTAGACAGAATCAATGCTTTAATTAATTGGAGAAAAAAAATCTGTTAGATTGTTTTGGAAAATCTCAAATTTGAGCAATAACACAATTTTACGGGTTTACTGTATATAGGTAAATTCCTAATTTCAAGTTTCTGTTCCTGGCAGCGGCACATGATTTTACATGTTCATTGACTTCAAATGTTCATCAAGAAAAAACAACCTTTTCTTCTTTAATTTAAGAATTAATTATATTTGTGTTATATTATGAAAGCAACATTGCAGTATCACTGCTTCAGGGCGCATTTTAGGGATCTTCAATAAAAACAACATTAAAACAATTTTTCTATAGTCTTTCTTACCAAAGCGATCAGAAGTAGAACAATAATGGTTACTTTCAGACCGAGGCCTGAAACATGTGTCCCCATAACCCTGTCTAAATTATGAGTTTCAAAAAATTTAATATCCCAGAATTGTTTGCGATATATTCTTATATATGACCTTTTCTGTGATCAGGGAGGCACATTAGACAATATCCATCTGATTGTCAGTTGAATTTCAACATTGTGGGGATCTAATATGTTTATACAGATTGTGGGGACCTAATAATATATATATATATATATATATATATATATATACAGATTGTGGGGACCTAATATTTATATACAGATTGTGGGGACCTAATATATATATACAGATTATGGGGACTTAATATACATATTTGGTTATGGGGACATGTGTCCCCATAATCATGTTTAATTATAAATACAAAAAACTTAATATCCCAGAATTGTTTGCGATATATTCTTATATATGACCTTTTCTGTAATCAGGGAGGCACACTAGACAATATCCATATGATTGGTTTTGAATATCATTTTCATAAAAGAAGTCCCCATAGACAGGTGATATATGCATGTCCCCATAGAAACAGTTCTATATGTATATATATATATATATATATATATATATATATATATATATATATATATATATATATATATATATATATATATATATATATATATATATATATATATATATATATATATATATATATATATATATATATATATATATATATATATATATATATATATATATATATATATATATATATATATATATATATATATATATATATATATATATATATATATATATATATTTATATATATATATATATATATATATATATATATATATATACATATATATATATATACATATATATATATATATATATATATATATATATATATATATATATATATATTATATATATATATATATATATATATATATATATATATATATATATATATATATATATATATATATATATATATATATATATATATATATATATATATATATATATATATATATATATATATATATATATATATATATATTTATATATATATATATATATATATATATATATTTATATATATATATATATATATATTATATATATATATATATATATATATATATATATATATATATATATATATATATATATATATTGATATATTATATATATATATATATATTGATATTATATATATATATATATATATATATTATATATA
>JAIGNY010001840.1:552500-582500 GCA_020152595.1 Chiridota heheva
TATGCACTTCTGTATCATTTACAAATCAAACTTTGTGAATTTTGTTCTCTTTCAAAGTTTTATTTTTTACATAAAAATCATATTTCTGTTTGTACATTCCTTGTAGCTAACCTAAGTGTTAGATTAACCTTAGTGTGAGAGTAACCTTAGTGTGAGATTTAACTTAGTGTGAGATTAATCTTAGTGTGTGATTAACCTTGTTGTGAGATTAATCTTAGTGTGAGATTAACCTTAGTGTGAGATTAAACTTAGTATGAGATTAACCTTAGTATGAGATTAACCTTAGTGTGAGATTACCCTTAGTGTGAGATAAACCTTAGTGTGAGATTAACCTTAGTGTGAGATTAACCTTAGTGTGAGATTACCCTTAGTGTGAGATTAAGCTTAGTGTGAGATTAAACTTAGTGTGAGATTACCCTTAGTATGAGATTAACCTTAGTGTGAGATTAACGTTTGTGTGAGATTAATCTTAGTGTGAGATTAACCTTAGTGTGAAATAAACGTTAATGTGAGATTAACCTTTAGTGTGAGATTACCCTTAGTGAGAGATTAACCTTAGTGTGAGATTAATTTTCACGATTTTAAGCAAATTTCTGATACCAATATCACGCCAGAAAACGCTTATCTTCAGGGGCTTCGCCATCTGGGCGCCTACCAGAACTTCGACCCTGGAATTGACACAATTTTGAGCAATTTGCTGCTGTAAACATCGCAAGAATTATAGGGCTTTCCTCCCCAAAATTTTGACACAAAGCAATTTTCTGCTATAAAAATCACGAGAAACGTATAGTACTTGCGGGACTTCGTCCCCTGGCCCTTATCAGGGCTTTGCCCCATAGAATTAAAAAAAAAAAATATGCTGTCAAAAATTACGAGAAACGTATAGGCCTTCCGGGGGCTTCGCTTCCAGGGCCCCTTCCAGGATTTCGCTCCTACAAGCCTACTGAGAATTGACACATTTTAAAGGAAATTTCTGCTATCAAAATTATGAGAAACGTTGGGCTTTCGGGGGCTTCGCCTCGTGGGTCCCTACCAGGGACTCGCCCCTACTGAGATTTGACACAATTTTAGGCAATTGTTTGCCCCTAAAATTATGAGAAGCGCAGGGCTTCCGGGCTTCGCCCAAAATCACGAGAAACGTATAGAGCTTCTGGAGCATCGCCGCTTGGGCACCTACAACTGAAACTGAACTGTTTTAATTTAATGACTGGGCTCCACATCTGCAGGCCATTCTACAAAGTCACATCATTTAGGAACAATGCATATGAAGGAGCACGGACAAGGAAGCCAAAGGCCACATGAAAAACAAGCATGACAACAGCCAGGGGATAAAAAGTGGTTGCGAGAACACAAAGGAGTCGCTACTGAGCCACCCCATCTAAAAAAACTATACAAAAAATTAAAATCTACAAGTAAAGGACATATTAAAGTTTCTAGCGTGAAACAAAAAGCACTAACTAGAAAAAATACTAGAAAAAAGGGCTTGACAAAAAATAAGCTAATTTAGTAAAACGGACCTTTAACTTTGAGCTGGTAGATAATCGATACATGGGCTCTACCAGGGCTTCACCTCTAAATTTGACACAATAAGCAATATTCTAAGCAATTTTCTCTACAAAAAGCGCAGGGCTCCCGACGCCTTGTTAATTTAAAACCACGAGTACGCAGGACTTCCGGGAGCTTTGCCAAAATTGGGCCCCAAACTGGGCTTCAACGTTGAGCAATTTCTATTTGTGCGTATTGAGCAGTTTTTGTTTGTCAAAATTGCAAGAAATGCAGGGTTTCCAGCCTTTCAAGGGCCTCGTCCCTAGTTTACCAAGGCTTAGACCCTGGATTTGACACAATACAAGTAATATTCTGCAATTAAAATCGCATGAAACGCAGGGATTTGCCCCTTGACCTCTACCATGCAGGACTTCACCCCTAGCTTTGAAACACTGATTTTAAGCAATTTCCTAAACGGTGCTATTTAAACCTGTAAACGGTGCATGCCCATTTTGACATTATGCGCTCAACGTTTTACTCTTATGAGCATTTTTTTTTGGGTGGCGCTAAAATGCCCTTACCCCCAAGTAAAAGATAACCCACCACGCCACTGCTGGGTCCTTAAACGGGCCACTGGACCCCACGCCATATACGCGTCCGTTGTACGTGCGCAGCACTGCCTTTAGCTACAGTGTCACGCCCCCCCCCCCCTCCCTCCAAGCCTTACACTGTGGTGAAGCTTTTACTCAAAACTAATTGTTTATTCACAGATGCATTACGATTTTTCCGTCGTAATAGGTTTTCTAGTAGGGCAAAAAGTCAACGACCCCGAGTGAAATGTTCCCGTATACGACCATGGAAAAAATATCATTATAAGCAAGATTGTAATTCAAAACTAAAAAGAAATTAATGGCAGTCGCCATGTGTCGACTTAAAACATGAATAACTTGAGATATTTAAATATAGGAAAAATACTGTTTTGCTGTTTTTGGTAGTTTACGTACTTACTTCTTCAGTGCTTATATAGCACAGAATCTCAAGGTTCTCAGCACTTTAAAACAAAACAAAACTCCTAACACAAATAATCCAAAAATAAGGGAAAAACATCAAAATGAAAGAGATGAACACAAAATGTCTAGCCATGCTTGAAGTGTTTCTCGAAGAGAAACGTCTTTGAACACGTCAATGGAGAAACTGTTTTTGTTCAGATTTTAAACCTCGATCACATAAAGTAAGGATCCCTTTAAAACCCACGATGAGACTGGAATAAGGAAGTAAGCTGTCCTGACCGTGGTTGATAAAGGCACGAAATCCGATTATTCCTTGTGGCAATTCAGTGAATGTCATAATGCCAATATTAATCACATTTACGACATTGTGGATATTTCTTCTCGCAGCGCCCTCACTTTATATTGCTTCAAATAGTTACGGCCCATACGCTATGTATGGCCTATGGGGGTACAGTACGAATTTATGTACGCGTAGCCTATGCATAATTCACTGTGAAACAATCAGTAAGACAACAAGCCTTGTGAAAATTTAAGCTCTGCATATGTACAGGAGCAATAGCAAAACCTGATTCGATTTTCTTTGTACTTCTGTTTAGTGAAATTCACGGAGAAATAAAACTATGAAATCGAGGTTAGTAACATAACTTTGTTGTTTGTATAATTAGCCTACTGCAGTGTTAGTACCTAATCAGCGAAAAGAGAAAAAAAAAAACTTCAGTTTGAATTAGTTAAAAAAAATTATAATAGGCTAGCCTAGATCATCAACTACAACTGTAATATATCATTTTAATACTAGGACTGAAATATTACATTCTGATTTTATGTATTGTAGGCCACGCCTACTAAGTAAAAACGTAACGTTACTACAGTATACTCACAGGTGTTTCTAACGTTATGGCAACCTATATGCTTACACTATATATATATATATATATATATATAAAAAGGTAGGACTCTTTCGTTGCGATGACGTAATTGCAGCGCTGCTTCTTCATGACGTCATCGCAACGGTTCTTATAGTTTGCAGCAAATTGTTTGACGGATAGATTGTCTTGATGGTAATTTGGTAAAAAATGTATCGTTTGTACATCTAATCGGAGAAAAACTAACAAATACCGTAGCTTATACACCAGTACACGAAGAAGGGAGTCTCCAGCAAATGTGAGTAGAGTAAAAAAGTTTAATTAAGATTCGCGAGTGGTCAAAAAAAAGGATTTTTTTTGTACGGTTCGATAGTCGCGTTGGAAAGAGTCCTACCTTTCTTTATATATATATATATATAGTGTAAGCCAGGCGCGTAGCCAGGATTTTTTTAACGGGGGGGCCTAGACCATCAGCCCTTGGTGAAGTTTGCCCTATTGTAACTGCGCACGTACGCACCACTATGGGTTGGCGTGTAACGTATATGGAGAAATTTTGAAAAACGCCCCCTAGACTTGCAGGAACTGCCCCAAAATAGGAGAAAGTGACAATATTTTCTTCAATTTTAGTCAGTTTCCCCTGATGGAGGTTCCTTTACCCTCTCCAATGACGAAATGATCGATTTAAGTCCCCTTGTTCTAGCATTTTCCTTAGAAATAAAAAACAAAACTCAATAACAAAGGAAGTGACTTGTACACCGGTTTATGTCTCTCAAAATTAGTGGATGGTAAGCATGGTATGCTAAAAATAAAAGTTGCAATAACAATTTTCAATGAACAAAGAATAACATAACATGCCAAATTATGCCCTCAAGAGGAATACAATTGTTACCCACAGCGCCCTCTGCATATTCTAAAAGTCAAATTAAACACGTACAAAATGACCATAAAGAGAAAAAAACATTGTTTTGTAAGAAATTTGAAAAGTAATAGGTATCTAAAGCCTATTGTTAGAACACATTGTGTAGTAACCTGTATGGTTCTTTGTACCATTCAAATCATTTTTTCTTTTAAATGAACTTATTGTCAGCCATGGGGAATCGTAAAGGTACTAAAATATTGTTTTTAAAACGGGATCTGAATATCCCATATCGCCTGTGCATCCTCTATGTGATTTACTGAATGCACTTGACCACAGAGTGAGGACATTGTACATGGACTGATGGACGGGACAAGTAAATACATAGAAAATACGTCCAAATTAGCATTGTGATTGTTTTGTGAGAAATCACAATTATTAAAGCCAATTAACAGAAAATCCTTTCTATAAAACATCAGGGTCGTTTTAACGTAGGCCTACTAAGTGTGGTCCACGACCACCCCAGCGGCCCCACTAAAGTATTTTGACCCTTAGTAAAGGTCCTTTTTATTACTATTACAAAGGCACCAAAATTACTGTTTCTCCATAATTAGATTTTGGTCAATGTAAAGTTGTTCCCCTCCTCCCCCCCCCCCTTCCCCGCTCAACATATTTTTGAGCCGATATCGTTTTTTGTTGCTTTTCTAAAACTTCTACATGAAAGAGATGGAAACTGGAAAGATCCCTTTTGATAAATGGCCCCCACTTCAGATTTCTAAAAAGGCCCTGAATAAATGCGTTCTTTATACAGAATATTCTTCCTGAGCGTGCGCCAAGTGCGCCCCCTCTGGATCCGCGCCTGCAGGCCGTCAATAACTATTGGCTCTGGCCTCAAATTTTTATAAGCGTCCGACGCCCTGAGGAACCAAATTTCACCCACATTGGGAAGGGGTAAGGAAAATACAAAAGATTGCATTGAAAATGCATACTTTATCATTGTAATACGAATTATTATTGTCGGCGAGTCGGAGTTGTCACTTAATGTACTCCCCGCACAACTCTGCTGGAATTCACGGTACAATACACATCCGTTAATGTGATTGGTAGGCACAGTGAATGTGATTGGACACTTTCATTGAAGTTCTTCGAGCGTGCAGAAAGTTCACCAGTTTTGCACGTTATTGCATCTCTGAAGAGCGCATTTCTCTCATGAATAAGACATAAGTTCATATAATGATTAAAAATCTTACCTTCCTGTTGATTCCGATTGTGTAATTTGAAATTATTTTTGCTGCAGAGCGTAGTAGTGGTCCACTCACAGAGCACAGCATACGTTAGTGATAATGACGCTAAAAGCCTACCTGCCTACTTAGTCTGTATCACGTCATACATGTTCGTGAAGAAACGTATGCGTAATAGGTTTCGATGTTGTTAGTTTTTTATGTCCAGTCTCTATATAGTTCATTACTGGTGTTTAGATTAGATCTCGAGTTTGTTACTTGGGAAGAAGATTGCCTTCTTTTAAAGGACGTAGTGAGCGAAAACCTTTTTTTTTTTTTTTTTTTTTTTGGAAGGGAGGGGGCCTAGCCCAGGCCCCCTCTGGCTACGCACCATATAGGTTGCCATAACGTTAGGAACACCTGGGAGTATACTTGGGTCTAGTCTACAGGTAACACTGAGTTAGCATAGTGAGATAAACACCTCACTCAGTCGGGCATTACTTGAAATGGCTATTACTAGTTATCATACAAATCCCTTAGTACGGGTTGACTTTGGGATTGCCTCGGACTACCAGCCACTCCCTATAACAGCCATACTAACACGGCTGGCATCTGTCCAACGGTACTAATATTGTTTATTAAACAATAAAATATCATAATTGTTTTTTATACGTCATTCCATTCATATTCTCTTGTGCATTACAGTGTTTATTTGCTCTACCTGTCTGTATTTCCTGTTCGTCGAGTATATTCATTCTTCTTGCCATCAATCATGTTCATTCTCACTCACAACCTCGTCTTCCCTGTGCTGTTCTTGTTAACATACTCCCGAGTCTCTGACTCTCTAAACTTGTTGTATTCGTCGCAACCTCATTGATCCCAGGCATCAAATTTGCCTCTAAATGCTCCAGGAACTGGTTACCATGTCTTGTTTGGCTCTAGTGATTATTCAAATCACTCACTTGCAACTTATCATTGTATCGATGGGCAATTACATTCGTACAAATCAAGTTGGAAATTGAAAAAATTCAACTCACGCAGGAAAAAATTACTCCTTACCCTTTCTGGTGATATTGAAAGCAATCCTGGACCCTCCCCAAAATATCCTTGCAAACAATGCAACAAATCTGTCAAAAATAACCAGAAAGGTATTTGTTGTGATAATTGTGACTCGTGGGTTCATAGTAAGTGTGCAGGCATTAGTAATGCAGCTTACAATACTCTTGCATCCTCATCTGATGATTGGTTTTGTTCGGAATGTTTGGCACCTTGTGGCCTGTGTGGACTCCAGTGTAGGAGATCTGAAAAAGCAGTACAGTGTGACTATTGTGATCTATGGATCCACACTAAGTGCTGTAGCATTGACGACTCAAAATACAGCGATCTCATGCATTCTAGCTGTACCTGGGTGTGTGACACTTGTGACTTCATGAACTTCTCTGATTCTTTCTTCTTAACTAACAATTCCATCAACTGTACTAGCTCATATGAGCCACTTCAAAATTGTTCTTCTGGCCTTGACTCGGGATCCAACTACCATCCGATGTCAAATTGAAAACAAATCTCAAAAGGGAAAAAAGGAAGGTTCTAAAACTTCTTGTTATCAACTTTCAGAGTGTTCGAAACAAGACCGCCTCCGTGGAAAGTCTTATCAAAGAAAAAGACCCAGATGTCATTATTGGCACTGAAACCTGGCTTAATTCCGAAATTATCAGCGCTGAAATTTTCCCGGACAACTATAAAGTCGTTCGCAAAGATAGAAATTCAAATGGTTGTGGTGGTGTACTACAGGCAATAAAAAATGACCTGGTTTTTACTGAGCTCACTAAATTAGACTCTGACTGTGAAATTATTTGGACCAAATCCCAATTTCCTAAGGAAAAGAGCATGTATATAGGAACATTTTACAGACCCAGTCACAATGATCTCACTAGCCTACTTGAGTTGAAAAAATCCCTCCAAAAGCCTGGTAAAAATGCTGACAAAAACAATGTTATTCTTGCTGGTGATTTCAACCAACCTAACAATGACTGGAGTCAATACATTATTTCAGGAACTAACGCTTCCTCCGAAGCAGCCAAAATTCTTCTTGAAGTGAACAATTCATTCAATCTCACACAAATGGTGCAGTCACCCACCAGAGATAACAACATCCTCGATCTTGTTTTTACTAACAATTCACCAGCTGTTACCTAAGCTAATGTCACTCCCGGTATAAGTGACCATGATATTGTTGAACTGACCCTAAATATCTCCCCCCTCGTAAAAAGTTGCCTAAACGTAAAATCTATTTAATGGAAAAAGCTGACATAAAACAAATAAAAGAAGACCTGACCAAATTTAAACTGCAATATTATACTCAATTCAATAAGTCCATTGATGTTAATGGAAAATGGAATTTCTTTGAACAGGAAATTAAACTAATTATTGATAAAAACACGCCTCACAAATTTACCTCAACTAAACTAAATCTGCCCTGGTTCACCCGTATCCAACGCCGTCTCTGCAGGAAAAAACATAAACTGTTTAAAAAAGCTAAGACTAATCAACAAGCCAATGACTGGACTACCTATATAAGCTTTAGGAAGGCTGTCCGTAATAACCTCAAAGAAGATAGAAACACCTTCATCTGTGATAAACTTAAAAACTCACTTAACGAAAACCCAAAGGCATTCTGGTCCTATATCAAAAGATTAAGAAGTAACTTTGTAGGTGTGTCTGATCTACTAAATAATGGTAAACTCTGCAGTGACAGTAAAACTAAAGCTAACATTCTAAATGACCAGTTTTTCAGTGTTTTTACTGAAAAAAACACCTCCCAAATCCCTGTAACTAAACCGCTGTCCAACAGCAAAATAAACCAACTTATAATTACTCCAGAGGGTGTCAAAAAGCAACTGCATAAACTAGACCCCAACAAAGCCTCAGGTCCTGACCAAATACCACCATGGTTTTTAAAAACACACGCTGATGACCTCTATGAAATTTTAACTGATCTCTTTCAAACCTCTGTCGATAATGGTACTATCCCTAACAAGTGGAAAGAAGCAAACATATGTAGCGTTTTAAAAAAAGGTGATAAACAAAACCCAGCTAATTACAGACCTATTTCCCTCACCTGCGTTTGCAGTAAAATCCTTGAGCATATAATCCACTTACATGTGATGAAATTCCTTGATGAGCATAATATCCTAACTGATTTACAACATGGCTTCCGTGCAAAAAGATCCACTGAAACAACTCCTCTTAACAATAATTGATATCTCTAAACAAATTGACCAAAACAGTAACATCTCTATGGCTATTCTTGACTTCTCAAAAGCCTTTGATAAAGTCCCACACCAGCACCTGTTATCCAAACTTTCCACCTATGGCATTGATGGAAATCTTCTGGCCTGGTTTGCATCATTCCTCAACAACCGCATTCAGCGTGTTGTCTGTGATGGTGAAATCTCTGATTCAAAACAGGTTTTATACGGTGTACCACAAGGTACTGTTTTGGGTCCTTTACTTTTCCTTTTATATATAAATGACATCCCTGATAATATAAACAGCACAGTTAGACTGTTTGCTGATGACTGCCTTGTGTACAGAACAATTGATAACCCCTCTGACCAAGAAATCCTCCAAGATGATCTTAACAAACTTGAACAATGGCAAAACAAATGGCAAATGAATTTCAACCCCTCTAAATGCTACATCTTGTCAATTTCTTCTAAGAAATGCTTTAAATCACCTGTTTATACCTTATGCAACCAGCCACTAAACCATGTCGACTCCCATCCATACCTAGGTGTTGAAATTGATAATAAACTCAGATGGGATAAACATATACATAACATAACCAAGAAAGCTAACTCTGTACTTGGCCTATTAAAACGTAACCTCTCAAACTGTCCCACCGACGTTAAATCCACTGCTTCTAAAGCTCTAGTCAGGCCAGTACTTGAGTACACATCAGCAGTCTGGGACCCCCATCACCAGTGTGATGTGGATAAACTTGAATCTATTCAAAGGAGAGCAGCCAGGTTCTGTATGGCAGACTACTCTTATAAATCTAGTGTAAAAAACATGCTTCATAAATTAGATTGGCCCCTGCTAAAAGCAAGAAGATACAACACCCGGCTACATATGCTATATAAAATCAATAACAATCTTGTCGCCATCAATAAAGATGAACTCATCCCCACTATCAGAGCTAATTCCAGAAATAATCATGACCTTAATATTTCAGGTTCCCTAGGCTAAAAAGAATGTATATAAACACTCTTTCTTCCCTCACACACTAAAGGATTAGAATGCTTTACCATCAGACATTGTACATGCACCAAGTCTCAAGTGTTTTAAAGCTAAACTTACTAACACTTGTATTGCTAACTAGTTTTTTTTAATTATACTTTTTACGCTCGGTTGGCGCTTATGTCATCTTGAAGGATTTTTGCTGACTTAACCGATTCAGATTCAGATACTACGGGGAGTACTAAGCATATACTAGTCCTATGTTATCTGACTAAGTAGTAGAAGGCTATCATCAGTTACAGTACAGTATGCAAGTGCAACGAAAGTCTTTAACTTAAACTTTAGTTTAATAATAGAGAAAGATTTGATACACTACTTCTACTAGTTCTTGTCCTATAACTGTATAATGGTATAGAATATTGAGTAAATATTTGAGTATTCAGGATGACATCATTAAACGTGCATTGGTGAAAACAAATCAGTTTACCATACAGCCAATGTAAAAAATATCAGTCATCAATTTTCAGTCATCAATTTTCTATTTTTTTGTATTCATTCTAATTTTTTTTAATTTTTTACTCATACTTCTTAAGCTCGGTTGGCGTTCATGTCTTCTTGAAGGAATTTTTCTGACTTAAATTCAGATTCAGATTCAATACAGGCCTAAATCTCTATGTTCGTATGGGTGTGTTTGCAGGAAATTGTTGCAAATTTTGAGGAAATATTGTAGAATAGATAAATTCAAAGTTTGAAATTTATTGTGTGTACCTAGGCTAAAGCATGTTGTTCACTGACGAAGAGTCCCAGATGTCTAAAGTGTCTGGATGACCAAATACTCAAAATGAGTTCACCTATACAATACAGGTTTACTTTGATTCTCACTGTGGAAGAGACAGTGTACTTTTAAAGTTCCTAGGTCAAATGTCAAATTAAACATAAGTGTTCATCAATCATTCTTGAATAAATCTCATTGAATTGTCAGGTGAATTTCACATCGACCTCAAAGTGTGGTGCACTGCCAAGGGTTTTTGTCTGACCACCTCAGAACTTCAGAAGTGCGCTGCAAAGTCATGGTTGAAGATTGCAATGCTTAATTTCCCTTTCATAACCCTGAAATACCGACACAATTTTTGTCCGATTTTATTGAAGTTGATATTTCCACCACGGAGGTTCGCTGCACAGCGGGGACATAATCAAAGTGATTGTATTCAATAGTAATAGTCCGTTTATTTCTCTAAAATTCAACATAATAATATCACCAGATTGATGTAAGGTACCCCTACTTTTAAACAGCCATTTCAATTTTAAGACACCCTCTTTTATGTGTGATCCCAGACTCTCAGGCCAAGCTAGTGAGATAAACATTTCACTCATTATGTCGTGCAGCTATGCAACACTGCATGGCTTGTGTATAGTACACACTTGTGTTATCTGAGCAGGCACTTTCTAGTAGCTATGTTCCTGTACCATCAGGCAGTTTAAATATGGCACAGTATTGTCTACTATACTGTAGAGTATGTACACTGTACAGGAATTTCTGCATGATCTGGAGCATCATAATTTTCAACAATAAACTTAGGCTGCATGGGGCTATGCGCGAAAAATTATGTACGTCTAGATGCAAAGTTGTTTTATGGCTTCACCTCTCTTGAGTTTTACCGTAAATTGTTTACACATTAAAATGGCCATTCAAATTAAACAGAGCAGTGTAGGCTAGTACCATAGCTTAAAGGTAAAGAAGGAATCTCATCTCAGTATAATTCGTAAAAGTACATGTATAGGCATGTACTGTATACTGAATGCATTTTGTATATGTACAGTGTGCTAGTCACTTCAGCAGGGGTTATTGATCGCTTGTCGGAATTTGTGTGTGACCAATCAGAAATGTTGACTTTTATTGTATATCTGTCTATGTTAACTCAATATCTGGCTTTTAATGTACCAGAAGTTTTTAAGTGTAAATTTTCCTTAAATTTGCAGTGTAGTATTAACAGCTACTGTGCTAGTAAGACATTTTCTTGTGAGTTCCAGCTCTAGATATTGAGTAATTTGCAGTCCCCATGATGATATCAAGGAATTGTTTTCTTGATTTCGGTACAGAAGCCAGGCGAATGCGTATCAAATATGAAAATTGGTCCTTTTTCGGTTTCTGATCCCCTCCTGATCATTTAACAGCCTACATCAATTGAACTTTCAGTACATATCATGCTTTAGAGTATAAGCTCATAAATGTGTTTTTTTCAGGCATGGATCACAGTACAAATTGCAGCAATTTTGCTCATGGTGGACTTTCAATAGCAACTGATAGACAACCATCTTAACCTTGAGTGTGAACTAGCACAAAAGAAGCTGGATCCTTTTTATATATACAGTAAGTATGGACAAAATTAACATCTCCATGTACAGTATATCACCTTCTCAGTTTAGTAATCACTGTTGAAGCTACTGTAGTCTTTTGTGTTGCCTGACATTGCTTTTGATGTCACAAATTTTGAGAACAGGAGAATCAAAATATTTCATGCTTTTGAATATACAGTACAGGTAGCATGTACTTGCACTGTATTTTAGATTTCTCCACAGAATATCTCTGGGGCTTGTAATGTATATCTGATATTTTGTGTAAATCTCAATTCTTTATAATACATATTTTATGTTCGTACTCATGCAAAAGTTGGTTTAAATACATTTTCCTGGTCACTTCTTAAGAAGGAAGGGATTGATTTGTAAACTAAAAACTCTGTATTTTTGAATAAAGCTAACTTGTGTACAGTAGTGTATCTGTTTATTAAAGCACATTTTAAAGACAGAGGCTCGTCTCAAAAAAATTGTGTGATGAAAACATTTACGTCACTTACGGTTGTGGGCCGCACAAGATCCATGTACTGTCTGTTTGTACAGTCAAGATAGTGGCTCGTTGCGTGTGTGTGTGAAGATTCATGCAGTGCTTAATGTAACGATAAACGTTTTTTTCTGCAACGTTTGTCAGAAAGAAAAAGTGAAAGATAAAGATAATACTACAATAGTAGTAGCTAGATGTAAATTACTGTAAAAGAGAATAGATAAAAGCAAAAATTGAAATAAATGATTCTACTGGGGCTCAAACTCACGACATTTAAAAAACAACCAAAACCCTTGCCCTAACACAACTGGGCTATTACATGTGTTGACCTTAATTTAACCAATTGAAATGGAATATCAAATATTGTGTCCATATGTTGATTTCGCCTTTTTTAAGTTTTGAGTGGCCATTTTGTCTTTATTCTATTACCTACTTCTGATATGTTCATATTTTGTGACATCCTTTAGGTCATCTTACAAATATTTTGGTACCTGTCATAGGATCCAGTAAAACCAATTCTGCAAAACATTCCTGAAATTTTCTTATTTCTTTTTGCTATATTGTTTTATTTATTTTAGTTACTTGTTAACTTACCTTTCTTGAAAAACCGTCAATTTGCATTATCTTAGTTAAGAGGAAGTCATAATCGTTTCAAATCTTGCAGTTTTCCCTTTTGCATATTGTAGTAGTAAAAAAACTAAGAAATTTCTGTTTTCCTTTTAATTTTTACAGACAAAGCTGTGGAATCAATACACCCACCTGTTTGGCAGATACTTTCACTAATTTTCTCCATTGCAACCTAAATGGCACCCGACGTGGAAGACAGCAACAGCATTTATACTATTACACAGCCTGGACATGATGCCTTCCATTCGGCTATAAGTGGCTGAATCGTATTTGTAAATGCCATGTACAATGAAGAAACTGTAATCTATCACAAAATTTGCAGATGTTATTAAGGTATATCTCTGAATAGCACTCCTTGAAGAAGAAATTTGAACAGTGAGAAGTATATCTGGAAACATTGCGTAAAAAGGCTAATGGAATGCAAACAATCATATCAAAATTAGTGGCAATTGACCATTGCTTTATTAGTTTTAGTTGGAAAATATTTGAAAAAAGTATGCAAATGATTACATGAACAGTTGATTAGCTCTCCATTTGTATTGTTTCCTTGTCAACTTTTCAGCTATCACCAATAGTTTAAAGCTTTTGAGCTAGACAAATATAAACCCTAATTTTTGGCATTGAAGGATTTGTTTACAATCAAGGAAGCAACGCAAAATCTCGAGTAGCAGGAAACAAGATTTTAAGTTCTTGCCGGGATTTTTGGAAGCATGCAGGTAGCCAGTCGGACCCAGATGTGTTTTTTGTATGAAGAACAGCATACTGTACGCAACAAACTCCCAAGTTGGTCATTTAACTCTGTATGTATAATTACCTATACAGTAGGCCACACTAAAAATAGCCACATTCTGAATGCTATCTGCATAGGTGAAAGCTGTCTTGATTAATTTTCTTGAAATTTCAAGAAATTTCTTGTACAGGAGAAAAAGAATCGATCACATGATCAATTCCTTAAAGTTTGTTTGAACAATTTTACTTTATGCAGAAGGGAAAAACTTATAGTATGTTTGATTGAATTATAAACACATGAACATGGACCTTTCTTTTCAACCATGTCTTTGTAAATCAGATAAGGTAAAAAAATTATCACATTAACATGTCCATTAACTCAATTTATGATTATGTCATAGCTAGTTAAAGATACAAAAATCTGTATTCAACTCTTCTGTTTGATACATGTCAGTGAAGGACAAGTGAATCACATTTTATCATTTTAGTAAGGTCTATGAAACTTTCAAAGCCCATTAAAAATGTATCAAGTGTATTGGTTTTCATCCAAATTTTAAAGTGATCATTGAAATGGGAATTTTTCTCTGGGTGGGCAGTGTTCGGCAGTCTTCAAAACTGCATGCCTGAAAAACTAATTCCCTAGCTTGCTTGTAACATTTAGAAATGTGGGGGTCTTGGGCACATCCCGATAGGGGGGCCCTTTCAGAAAATTTTCACCTGTAAAAACACAAAAAGGGCCCTCACATCAGGGGTAATTTATCTGAAAAAGGCCACCATCTTACATGTAGCAACAGCTGAGGTACATGAAAGGGTCTTCATATCAGAAAAGACGATGAGAAAAAGGGCTCATCTTAGCAACAGCCAAGGCCCATGAAAGGGCCCCCACCCTGTCCCACATGACATCCCTCCCTGTACCAAGTGCCATCCCACCCTGTCGCACATGCCATCCCCCTTTGTACCAAGTGCCATCCCACCTGAAATCCAGTTGCCTTCCATAACATGCCATTCTGTCACTGATACCATGCCACCCTGTCACTGATACCATGCCACCCTGTCCCTTTATGTCATCCAACCCTGTCGCCATCCCAGGATGTCATAAATGCCATGCCACCACCTTGTTTCACATGCCATGCCACCTTGTTTCACATGCCATGCCACCTTGTTTCACATGCCATGCCACCTTGTTTCACATGCCATGCCACCTTGTTTCACATGCCATGCATGCCATGCCACCCTGTCCCACATGCCACCCTGTCCCACATGCCACCCTGTCCCACATGCCACCCTGTCCCACATGCCACCCTGTCCCACATGCCACCCTGTCCCACATGCCACCCTGTCCCACATGCCACCCTGTCCCACATGCCACCCTGTCCCACATGCCACCCTGTCCCACATGCCACCCTGTCCCACATGCCACCCTGTCCCACATGCCACCCTGTCCCACATGCCACCCTGTCCCACATGCCACCCTGTCCCACATGCCACCCTGTCCCACATGCCACCCTGTCCCACATGCCACCCTGTCCCACATGCCACCCTGTCCCACATGCCACCCTGTCCCACATGCCACCCTGTCCCACATGCCACCCTGTCCCACATGCCACCCTGTCCCACATGCCACCCTGTCCCACATGCCACCCTGTCCCACATGCCACCCTGTCCCACATGCCACCCTGTCCCACATGCCACCCTGTCCCACATGCCACCCTGTCCCACATGCCACCCTGTCCCACATGCCACCCTGTCCCACATGCCACCCTGTCCCACATGCCACCCTGTCCCACATGCCACCCTGTCCCACATGCCACCCTGTCCCACATGCCACCCTGTCCCACATGCCACCCTGTCCCACATGCCACCCTGTCCCACATGCCACCCTGTCCCACATGCCACCCTGTCCCACATGCCACCCTGTCCCACATGCCACCCTGTCCCACATGCCACCCTGTCCCACATGCCACCCTGTCCCACATGCCACCCTGTCCCACATGCCACCCTGTCCCACATGCCACCCTGTCCCACATGCCACCCTGTCCCACATGCCACCCTGTCCCACATGCCACCCTGTCCCACATGCCACCCTGTCCCACATGCCACCCTGTCCCACATGCCACCCTGTCCCACATGCCACCCTGTCCCACATGCCACCCTGTCCCACATGCCACCCTGTCCCACATGCCATGCCACCCTGTCCCACATGCCATGCCAACCTGTCCCACATGCCATGCCACCCTGTCCCACATGCCATGCCATCCCGTCTCACATGCCATGCCACCTTGTCCCACATGCCATGCCACCCTGTCCCACATGCCATGCCACCCTGTCCCACATGCCATGCCACCCTGTCCCATATCTCATTCCAACCCGTCCCACATGCCATTCCAACCCGTCCCACATGCCATTCCAACCCGTCCCACATGCCATCCCATCCCACTTTCAACATTACTGCACTGCCTGCTTTAAAATTTGCACAAATGTTTCAACCATAAATGATCAAACTTTCCGCCATATTAACTTGCTTCTTACTACTATGCCATATCCAACAGATACTTTTTCCCCAAATAGGAAACACAAACAAAGACACCCTTTGGTCATGGGATATATCTGTATTACTAAATATACTTCCTTAGTTCCAGCTGGAATCTGAGAAGGGATTTAGAAACTGACACCATACTTGTGGTTTGGAAATAAAGGAAAACATAAGAAATGCTGGTACCGCCGCTGTTCCATCTTAGGGCTGGTCTCAAGTGTTCTTAATTTAAAGCACGGGATGTACTACTGAGCCCAATTTCTATAATTATGCCATCTTCCACCCGACATTCTTTCCTTCCATCTATCACCCCAACACGACCCATGCATTCACCTGACATCCCCTTTTACCTGCCATCCCCTTTTACCTGCCATCCTTCATTAATCTACCATTCTCCATTCACATGTCATCCTCCAACATGCCACATTAACCTTCCATCCCTGCTTCACCCAACCCACCTTTTGCCCTACCCTCATCTACCAAATATGGTCTTAACCAACTATCATTCCAACCTTCAGTATAACCTTCACTTACTCCTTTGTAGCTGCACAGCTCCCCAATAACTTAAGTCTGAACTCCCAATAAAAATATGCTCTACTTTTTAACCAGATAGACCAAATTACCTGATAAACCAGATAGACCAAATCACCTTATAAACCAGATAGACCAAATCACCTTGTAAACCAGATAGACCAAATCACCTAATAAACCAGATAGACCAAATCACTTTATAAACCAGATAGACCAAATCACCTTATAAACCAGATAGACCAAATCACCTTATAAACCAGATAGACCAAATCACCTTATAAACCAGGTAGACCAAATCACTTTATAAACCAGATAGACCAAATCACTTTATAAACCAGATAGACCAAATCACTTTATAAACCAGATAGACCAAATCACCTTATAAACCAAATCACCTGATAAACCAGATAGACCAAATCACTTTATAAACCAGATAGACCAAATCACCTGATAAACCAGATAGACCAAATCACTTTATAAACCAGATAGACCAAATCACCTTATAAACCAGATAGACCAAATCACCTTATAAACCAGATAGACCAAATCACCTTATAAACCAGATAGACCAAATCAGAATGAAAACTCATTGTTGATTAATTTGGAGTTTATGAGAAGTCTATGTTTCCACTATTCAAGCCAAGTTGTTTTTTCCCTATTCATTCCAAGACACCTTATAAATTCCATTCAGTCGACAGCTCTATATTATTCAACTTTTTTTCCATCCCAGAACATTTTACTTGCTAATAAAATCTGGAATTCATTTGTTCCAAGTTTGTTCAAAGCAAGATTTTCCTTTATATAAATTTATTTTCATAAAAATAGCTGGAATTTCTTTCGAGGACTAGATTATATTGTTCCCCAGTAGCTGAACAATGCACAACGTTGAATGGATGTGGATGAAAGGACGGGTAAATGGTAATTGTTCCCCAGTAGCTGAACAATGCACAAGGTTGAATGGATGTGGACGAACGGACGGATAAATAGCAAAACTGCTATATCCTCTCTTCACAATCCTGGCAAATTTATTGGGTACACACTGAAAACTAAGTCATTGTGACTTACGAGTGCTTTATCTGGCATATGCCTAAAAGTGAAATACAAATACACCAACTTCGTTGGCGAGGGGATAAAAATGGAAGACGACCCAAATGCAAGACGACTTTATCAAATGATAAGTAAATAATGATTTAAAATGTGATGGCAGCAGTGAGGAAGAAAAAGCACACCTGGTGAGAAAGGTTCTTCTCACCGAAACTAGAGGCAATCATGTTTTTGTCATAGTGTTGGGCGGGCCCTATGCACCATTTCATTTTTGAACAGTGGGCTGGGCCCCACAGGAGGAATTTTTTTGTGGCACATGCACATGTTTTGATCTGGCCCTGTAGATAAGCCTGCTCATTTGAGACTTTCGATCCCCACGGTAAGACTGGCCACCTAAAACTCAAAAGTTTACACCACTTTACATAAAGTTCCAATTTTAATCAGAGCGAGAAGTTGTTGACATGGTCCTAAAATCACTGATTCAGATTTGAAAAGGTCCACAGAAAGCAAGAGAGTTTTGCAGCATATGCGGTAACAAAGCTTTTTGTTTTAACCACTTCTTTTAACAGTGACAAACAACTTGAACCCTGTGTTGGTATAATTATACAGAAACCTCCACTTGAACATGCAGTGAAAATTTGAAGCTAAGCAAACAGAAGCATGCAAAACTAAAATAAATAATGTCAGATACCTTGAACAAAGACAACAAAGGGCTGCATACAAAATATGATTTTAGCTTAGATTAAATAACAAGCCATTCCTTAAGTATTGGCAAGGTATTCTTAATCTTGCTTGACAAAAAAGAACCTAATATATTGGCAACTAGGAAAGTAAGGAAGCTCATGCATGCTTACAAAATATTTTAAATGTTGGACATATTATGAACACGTAGGCATAATCACTTTGTATATGACCGAAGAGCTTCTACACAGTGTAGAAGCTCTTTGATATGATGTGCATATTTCTCCTTCACCATACATGAACAATTAAGATGTGGGGCTTTTACGGCTGAGGGACAAACACCACCAAATTGTTAGTATTGACACTTTATTTACTTTAAAACAACAAACACTCCTTTATCAAAAATACCATGGACAAATGCAGTATGCAAACTTATAAAAAAGAATAGATAAAAGCACATTTGTTTTCAAATTCAAAAGTTGCACGGTTAGGCCTATGAAGTAATAATGCTTATAAGACTTCACTTGCAATGCACAAACAGTATATTTATCAAATTGCTTTCAAAATATTTGCTTTTTGCAAACTAGCGCTATGTACCTGAAAGTCAGTCTAAAAGTATTTTCAATATGAATATGTAAAACATTTTCAAATAAAACTGACAGTATACAAACCCTTTTGCAATACCAATGTGAAGCATGGTAGGCATAGCAGCCGGGGTGTCACACCCCCCAATCCAACTTATGTCGAGTACACCCCCCAATCCAACTTATGTCAAATACACCTCCCAATCCAACTTATGTTGAGTACACCCTCAGTCCAAATAGTGTCGGGTTCACACCCCCCCCCCCCCAATCCAACTTGTGCCGAGTACACCCCCCAATCCAACTTATGTCGAGTACACCTCCCAATCCAACTTATGTCGAGTACACCCCCCATCCAACTTATGTCGAGTACACCCCCCAATCCAACTTATGTCGAGTACACCCCCCAACCCAACTTATGTCGAGTACACCCTCCAATCCAACTTATGTCGAGTACACCACCCAATCCAACTTATGTCGAGTACACCCTCAGTCCAACTTGTGTCGAGTACACCCTCAGTCCAACTTGTGTCGAGTACACCTCCCAATCCAACTTGTGTCGAGTACACCCCCCAATCCAACTTGTGTCGAGTACACCTCCCAATCCAACTTGTGTCGAGTACACCCCTAATCCAACTTGTGTCGAGTACACCCCCCAATCCAAATTGTGTCGGGTACACCCGCCAATATAAATTGTGTCGGGTACACCTCCCAATCTAAAATTGAGTTGGGTACATCCCCCCTCCCCATCCAAATTGTGCTGGGTACATCCCCTCCCCATCCAAATTGTGCTGGGGACACCCCTATCTAATTTGTGTCAGGTACACCCCCAATCTAAATTGTGTCAGGTACACCCCAATCCAAATTGTGTCAGGTTTACCCCTCCCCTCCCATTTAACTTGTGTCGAGGACACCCCCAATCCAACTTCTGTCGGGTACACCCCCCAATCCAAATTGTGTCGGGTACACCCTCCAATTCAAATTGTGTCGGGTACACCCCTCAATTTAAATTGCATCGAAAATTTGTTATATTTGTTGAGAAATTTGGGGAGATCTTCCATATACGATACAAGGATAATTTCCTTGCCAAATAACTTGCAAATCTTTCAGCACAAAAACATATTTTTGTGTAAATGAATTTGTGTTGTGACACCGAGACAATAAAATATCATGAACTAATCAAAACACAGTTTTTCATCTAAAATATTACTAACACCCTATCCACAATTAACAGCTCTATGCCGACAAATGTCAAATTCATATCGAATTGAGTGGTATTGTGTCAAGCCCTTTAGTCAGAATTTTGTTTTACTATAATTGCGGAATTTTCAATTGTCGTGTTTGCTGGATTAGCCTGGCGGGCTCATAGGCAGGGCCGGATTTAGCAATGGGCAACATGGGCAGTTGCTCATGTGCCTCCACAAGCAGGGGCCTCCACATATTTCATGAAAACGAATTGTAAGGGGAAAATGTGGTAGCAACCTGTTAATTTGCATTGGTAGGAGTGGTAGCAACCTGTTCATTTGTACAAAAAATTGGGCAGGCAAACAGGCTTACAAAATAAAAGTTCTTGAACATAAATTTACTTCAAAAATCACAAAATACTGCACCATTTTGCATCTAAGCACCCTTAATTATTCCAAAAAATTTCAAAGAGGTACACCCCCTCCCCGTCTCCAGGACGGCGGTCATTAAAGTAGTGTGGGCCTCCACTCCTGAAGTTGCCCATGGGCCTCCACATCGAACTCCGGCCCTGCTCATAGGTTTGCATAACAAGAACAAAAACCCGACTGTCGTTACCTGCACAATTAAAAATGTTTTTTTAAGACTACTCATTTGATTGAGGGGGTTACAGGGATTGCAGCTTCGGCAAGCTCATCTTTTTATTGAGAGCCACAACTATTTCATAATACATGCAGTGCGCCAAGATATGCCGGTGGAGGGGTAGTCTTTCCGACATGGGGATACAATTCGAAATATATGCTACTTAAGACACACATTGTTCCTATCCTACAAACCTGACAAATTAAAAACAATCCCCGACAGGGAAGTTTGAGAAAATAACAGTGGCGAAGCTAGACTACACCCACCCACACACACACACCGAAACGTTGGGATATTTTGAGGAAAACTGAAAATTTTGAGTAAAAGTCAGATATTTAGAGCAAATTAACACTTAAATCAGTTTCGAGGAAAAATTAAGAAATTTCATAATGCTAAGAACTACTTTAAAATTCTCACAGACCTGACTGCTTTCATCAGGATTACCTAAATAGCATACAGAGTTTCTATTTTGCAAAGTAGAATCCGGAAATTTCTTGAGTTTTCGGAAATTTTACGGCTAGGGGGAAATTTGCCCCATCCCCTCCTGTCACCATTTAGCTAAGCCACTGGAAAATGGGGCATAGTTTTGATCAAATATAGCCTGATTTGAAAAACATTTATACATCACATAAGTAGCTGCACTTCAAATGAAATTTGAAAGCACCTGAAGAGGGCAATCACCAGACACACGATGGAAATAACAATCTTGAATGGCAATCAAAAATTGGACTGAAAATAATGTAAATTTCAAGGAAAGTTCGCTTTGACAACGAACTTAACGTGGGCTTCCCACATTAAATGCATTTCAGTGTTTCCAGAGGTAAAACAACTGACAAATTGTTCAAATAACAGCAGGCATTGCTCTCAAAAAACTGCATCAAAATCACTTTATTTACCATTATCATTTGTACTGTAGGTCCAGTTAACTCATTATCTCTGTCAGAAACATAAAATACGTTTTGGAAAGCCCCTAGAATAATGATGTAAAATCACGTCCTTGCAAACCCTAAAGTAAACACCTGCAGAAAGAGGAAAATGTCTCAGCAGGTCTGATCCAAACCAACGTTCAGTAGAGCAAGATAAGAATATCAAAGATTCATACGAGAATCAATGTCAACTTATGAAGATGGAGGTTTTTAACTCTCGGAAAGAGCTGTTATTGATAGCAATCCAACATGAAAGGATTTACTATCTGGTGAGAGTAATTTGCTACGGCTTGGTAGGAAATTTCATCGATCTCTTTCTTCATGATTCAAAGACAACATTGCTGAAGGCAAGAATGTAAAATAAAAGGCATTAAGCACTCTAGTAAATGTTAATGGTGACATATTAGGCTAACTGATAGTGCCTGACCTTAATAGTAAAAAGTATATGACAATGCTTCACAACCACACTAGATGGTACTCTATATGCTACCTTCAAACTACATTATTCCCAGTCACATGATACTTAAGATCAATTACTGTACATCAAATGTACGGCTCTTGATACTTACTTTTCATTTCAATCAAATAACTTACTATCAAGCCTCAAGTCTATACATATGTCAAACAATCATCAATGAGCAATTAATCACCCTGCATTGCTTTATGTTACAAGTGACATACAGTATAACGAAAACAAAAGTCCCTGACTCAGATAGTATGTTGCCTGTTTTACACTCCACAAAAATGGTATGTCCTGTCTTCAAACTCACAATAATACCAGTCACGTGACACTTACTTACAGTAGATCAACTACTGTTTATTAAATGTACTGCTCTTCTGATACTTACAAGTTTTAATTTCAATGAAATATAGATACATAGGTCTATGGGAATGATAGCACTGTCTCCGTATGTTAAAGGTGACATATCTAATAAAACAAGGCACTAACGGAAATAGTGAAGTCTGTGACCTGCTTCACCCTACACAAAATGGTGTGTGCTGCTTTCAAACTCCCATTATTACCAGTTACGTGACTTTTACTTAAATCAACTGAGTACTGTAGATTAATTGTACTGTTCTTTTGATTCTTAACAAGTTTTCATTTAAATGAAACACAAATAACTTACTAATTGCTATAGGCCGATAGGAATAGCACTGTGTCCGTATATTAATAGCTGACATATCTAATACAACGAGTCACTAACTGAAATAGTGAAAAGTACATGGCCTGCTTCCTTCACACAATATGGTGTGTGCTGCCTTCAAACTCCCATTATTTCCAGTAGGCTTAATTTCTAGTTATATGTGACATTAACTTAGATCAACTAATTACTGTACAATAAATGTACTTCTCTCTTGATTCTTAAAAAAGTTTTAATTTCAATGAAACATATATAACTAAGTATGTAGATCTATACATGTAGCCAAGAAATTTAAATGATAGGAATTAGCACAATACTGTATGCTAGAAGCTATATATTTAGTAAAAGTCATTGACTGAATAGTGAAAAGTACAGAATGTGGCCTATTCCATACCACACAATATGGTATACATTGCCTTCACCATAACTACCAGTCACATGACATGATTTACTTAGATCAACTATTGTACATTAAATATAGTACTCTTTTAATACTTACTTTTAATTTTAACAATGAAACTTACATGTAGATAACTTACTGTACGTCTACAAGAAAGTTCAAATAATAGGAATTACCATATTGCCCAATGTTTAAGAGACATATTTAATAAAATATTAATCACTGATTGAAATATCAATCAGTCAACAAGTATGTGGTAAAGCTTTACACAACGCAAGGTTGTACAGTATACTGCATCTTGCCTTCGGAAGTGAGCTCATAATTACTAGTTGAGCAAGACATTCTTTTAGTTCAACTACATTTAATCATTGTAATGTACTGCTTCGTTGATACTGTACTTAACTTATTTGTAAGGGTGATTGTTGAATCTCTTTCTTTCCATTATGTGCATCACCTTCCTTCTCCTTTTCACTATCTTTCCTTTCCTCCACACTCAATTGTTGATTATGTATAAGAAAGAAAGCAGTAAAATGTATGTTGATTATCGGAAGGCTATCGTCGCAGAAAAGTAAATTTATCCTATGGCCATTGTTGTCCATTTTTGGCAAAATTGACTTTTTTATTGGAAAATATTCTATGACCAATTACATTAATTTGTATACCTCTGACAGTCAAACTTCACATATATCATCTAAGAGAAGAAATTGTGGAAAACAAAAATGTGCTATGTGATAAATTAATGCAGAATTAAGGACTTAAAATGCGATAATCTCACAATTGCATTTTTAGAACCTATAAGTGTTCAGAAAAAATTCCGGAAATTTTTCCGAAATTGGTTCCAACCTGCCATACAAATTTCAAAAGTGTGCTACAAGCCAGGGTTGGAAAAATACAAAAAAGTCACTGGCCAAACTTGCTGACTTGGCGATGTTTAATTATGTGTAGTCTGTCACGACTTGGCTCTATTATGTATCGATTATCTTGGGGAAAAATATCGCGAAATAATTGTAAATCGCAATAATATCGCAATACTTTTTAAGAAAACTGACTAACGACACAAATTGTTAATATCGCTAACGTTACTTCTTTTATTATGAATGCAAGAAAACATTTTTTGCAGAATCTAGCAGACGGCATGATCGCGTGACTGTTACGTTCATCATGCACATATTTGGTAATTCAGCCAACGTGACCAGAGAGGCTTATTCTAAGCTATTTTTTTGTTCTTTTTGCCCATTTACATCGGAGCCTGTCGTGTGGGGGGAAGGAGCACGATTTTCAATTAGTTTTTATTTTATTTCACAATATTTTTGCACATTTTAAATGACCTTAACTTGACTTAGATTTAATACTGAAACGTAACGAAGTCTGGCCTAGTTCCGTTTTAACGTCATGAACACAGCAGCCAGTTCGGGAGCAACCCGAAAAACTGATACTTTGAAATACCCAAAAAACTAGGTACTTTAATGTCTTACGTCATCGCATGAGCCTACACATTTGACTCGCCTACACTAAACATATGGAGTTTCTCAATTTTCGCTCCGGATTGTTCAAAATTTCAATAAATATCCTGAAATTTTAAAGACGGATAGTACATAGATATGAACAACTTTTTGCCTCTGCTTTTTGAAATTCATCGTCGTCTTTTTGAGAAAATGGACAGAAGAGACTGCCCCTAATCTGTTTTATTGATTTTCTCAAAAAGGCAACAGTGAATTAAAAAAAGCAGCGGCAAAAAGTTTTGAATATCTATTTACTATCAGTATCCAAAATTTCAGGATATCCATTGAAATTTTGGACAATCTGGAGCGGAAAATGAGAAACCCCATATGTTTAGTGTGGGCTAGTCAAATGTGTAGGCTCATGCGATAACGTAATACATGAATGTACCCAATTTTGTGGGTATTTCAAAGTACCCAGTCTTTTGGATTGCTCCCGAACTGGCAGCTAACATCATAATTATTCCAAACATGAAACAAAACAGACATGTGGTTGTTAGAATATGAACATTTTAAGATTTTCACTTTAAGCCTCGCCTAACTCATTAATATGCATGACATCACCATCAAAAACTATAGGGCACATCTACAGACCTTGGGTTATATGTGTATCAAATATGACATGAATCTAGTGTACCATTCTTGAGATACCGTGTTTACAAGCTCATTTCAGCAAAATCATATCAAGCCCGTCTACTATGCATATTAATGAAAGTCAACGTTTTCAAATATGTACACACCATCTAACATCACAATTAGATCACATCACTCTTCCGCCCAGCACTCAAAAGTTCAATTCAATTAAATAATTAAGTATTTAAACAGATCTCCTTTTATTCTCGCTCTATTTATGTCATCCGCTGATTTACACACATAACTTGACATAACATACATTACGATTAAAACAACTGAACTATAATAGGAATGTAACGCAATTGAATGTACATATCATATAATCACCTATACACGAAGCGCTTTGCATACACATACGTACAGTACATGCACACACTTTAAGTTCAGGTTCACGTTTTATTCCTCGTGAATCAATGCTGGCAGCTTGCCAAGTCCGTCACTCAGCGTACAAACAAACTTTAACAAAGTAAATATTACACCCCCACCCGTGCTTATAGGCTGGTACGGACTGATCGATATTCTTTTGATTTGTGGGGAAATTGATATTGACAAAAGTTGTTGCGTAGTCATAGGAACATGTGCCGCATGGCTTTCGTCGAACGATACTGGGACGAAAATAAAAGCGAAAAAAAGTTTGGGCAAAATAAATAGCAATGGGAATTAAGAGAAGAGTTTTCGGCATATGTTTGTACTTTTTTTTGGAAAGGAGGGGCAGGGAGGGGCGGGTGAACGGCACTTTGCCAGTTGAATATCCATTGTATTTTGAATATCCCATTGTACAAAAATATTTTGTAAATCCTTCTAGCATTCCGATTAAAAAAAAACGTTTTCATTAACAATTTGTCAATAGAAGTGGACTACATTTGAACAGTTCTTTATAAGAGGGGGGGGGGAGGGGGTCTAGGAGGTCACCCTGGATTATTACTGGAGCCGGGCACTCAAATTTGTCTAGCTAGAACCCTAGTGGTTGTTAAAATATGAACATTTCAAGATTTTGACATTAAGCCCCAGCTACTCATTATGGAATCACCATCAAAACCAATAGGGCACATTTACAGAGCATGGGCTATCTGTGTACCAAATATGACATCAATCCAGTTTACCGTTCTTGAGATATTGCTTTTATGAGCTGGCCGTCACTAACATACATACTGTACATGCACACATACAGTACATACACACCATCATGCAAAGGTTCCTGATGCTATCGCATCGGAACTAAAAAAGGGGGGATTCTTTTTGGAAAATTACCAAAAAAGGCCAAAAATTATTTAGGAGAAAAACAAAAATGCCAAAAATACCCCCAAAATGCCAAAAATGCCCCAATTTGGCTAAAGAATGCCAAATTTTGCATTTTTGTTTGTTTTACCAAATATGACATGAATCCAGTTTTTACCCAAAATGTAGCAAATTTGGCTTCTTTTTTGCAGGATTTTCCCTCTCTTTTAATCATTTTTGAGCGGGAATTTGATATGTGTGGGAATCCCGCACCTTAATCTGAACACTGGGTCCGGCCATTCATCAAATCAAAGTAAAAGTTTCCACTATTCATTGCTAAACTCCACTATTCATGCGTAAATTCCCACTATTCAGGGGTAAATTCCCACTATTCATAGGTAAATCAATGCAAATTATCAGAAAAAATAAACGGAATCTGACTGATTAATTATGAAAAAGTGTGATCTGTTATCTACCTACTGTGGTGTAGCGGTTATCTTACCTGTCTACAGACCACGAGGCCCTGGGTTCAAGCCTGGGTTGGGTAGACACGCCAGTGTACCACAACTGGTTTTCGTGGACATTGACTTGGTTGTTGATGCCTGTGCATCTGTGCGTACGTCGTACCTGTGTTCTCGTCCAGGTCGTATTAAGCGTTTCGTGATAGCATTCTTACTATCATAACCAAATACGCAGGCGACGACCCCGTCATTGTAATTGTGTGTTCACCCGTCGTCGTCGTCGGCGAGTGTAATCTGAACTAATGTCCTTAGTCACTCAGGTAACTTTCCTGTCTTTCAGTGATAAACAAAGGCCATTGTAACCTTTCAGTTTATTCGAGATATAGTATAATAAGGGTATTTTCAATCCATTTTTATTTCTTTATTTCATTATTGCTTCAGTTGTTTGACCAAATTTGAATAAAGTTAATTGCCTTAGCCACACATCATTCTCTAAAACTGTAACAATCACACAGTATGATATCAAAACTTATGACATCATACTTGCATGAGATAGACATGATACTCTAAACATTATTAACATGTCTCCATGACTCAATATTACATAATACCTGTTAATACCAATGACACTTCAGTGGGTTTTTACAAATGAAATCATTTCCAATCCAGCCAGTTACATTGTATCAAAATGTACATTACTGCACAATAACAAATGTGAAATGTGTGGTTTAAATACATGTCACAAAACCGGTGTGCAGTTGGTTCCTGGTTCCTAGCTCATTATTCGTCTATAGGGTTAACCACCCTATCAATAGGGTTAACCACCCTATCAATAGGGTTAACCACCCTATCAATAGGGTTAACCACCCTATCAATAGGGTTAACCACCCTATCAATAGGGTTAACCACCCTATCAATAGGGTTAACCACCCTATCAATAGGGTTAACCACCCTATCAATAGGTTGTCCACCCTATCAATAGGTTAACCACCCTATCAATAGGGTTAACCACCCTATCAATAGGGTTAACCACCCTATCAATAGGGTTAACCACCCTATCAATAGGGTTAACCACCCTATCAATAGGGTTAACCACCCTATCAATAGGGTTAACCACCCTATCAATAGGGTTAACCACCCTATCAATAGGTTAACCACCCTATCAATAGGGTTAACCACCCTATCAATAGGGTTAACCACCTATCAATAGGTTAACCACCCTATCAATAGGGTTAACCACCCTATCAATAGGGTTAACCACCCTATCAATAGGGTTAACCACCCTATCAATAGGTTAACCACCCTATCAATAGGGTTAACCACCCTATCAATAGGGTTAACCACCCTATCAATAGGGTTAACCACCCTATCAATAGGGTTAACCACCCTATCAATAGGGTAAGGGTTAGGTTAGGTTTTAGTGTTACGAATATTTCAAGGAACTACAGTAGGAATCAAGTTCACAGACTCTCGCCAAACTTGAGTAATTATTATTGAGTCAAATTATTAGTTATATCACTGTATTTTATATATGTTGAAAACAAACATATTCTCTCAAGTCTACAGTGAAACTGTGGCTATAAATTTATACAGTACAGCATAATGAGGAAATTACTTCAAATTTACAGTTGCAATTTTGATTGTGGCCTGCAAAGTCAGGTTAACCATCTTTTCAATGATCAAATCATGATTTATAACTATACTGTACCTGCATTATCATAGGGATCACATTTAACAAGATTTGTTGTCCTTTCTGAGGGTTTAAAATTATTCTGATGGTTAATTTTGTTAGAAATGGCAAAAAACTAGAGTTCTACGATATGGTCTAAAGAAAAATGCCCATGGTTTGAGTTTCTGTTATGGTTTATGGAAAAAGTGGCTAAAGAAAAGGGAGTAATATTCGACTCTAAACATGCATTTGCATCAAATATTCATCACAAAGTAAAGAATTAGATGCATCGATTTATTTGACTTACTGTGTTATCATGCTGTATGATGAACAATAGGCCAATGGCGCATGATACTAAATGTTAGTCTGGAAAGTACTGTATATTACTGCTTAATACGCTGAGGAGATTAGCTTCACAAAAGTTTGCATTCTCCCCTCTCATATTTATTAACAAATACATTATATGTAATGATTTTTTTACTTCACTTGAAGAAAAAAAAATCATACTAAATGCAAATCCAACAGGCTTATCAAAGTAATACCTGGAAGGAGAGAAACACAATCAAATTTGAAAATATTAGTAACTTTAGTAATATATGTATGGTATGCTGTGGTGGTACAGTACAGTATGGTTTATACCATACAGTGAGTCAGTGACCCGAAATTAAAGCACTTAGTGCAGTAGCGATGTGCATTCAGTTTTCGTTTAATTCAGTAATTTATAATTTGTTATTCTAACTTGCACTAAGTGAAGCTTAGAATAACAATTAATAAATTAATACAAGTTTATTTCAACCAGTAGCATGGTGGGCCCAAAAATTGTGCAGTTAAGGAATAACATTTTATTTTATTTCCGAAAAAAAAAACTCTTTTTGTTGTAAGAACTCGGAAATACAAATAAATTCTTTGATCGCTCTTCTTAATATCCACACATCAATTCACAGAAGCTTCATATTTCCAGTACGTGTACTTATCCAGACGTCATCAAAG
>JAIGNY010001840.1:587500-605000 GCA_020152595.1 Chiridota heheva
ATAAGTGCTAAAATAAAATCATTTTTATTACACATTATGTCAGTATATACACTCTTGAATTCTGTTTTTTTTAGCTCAAAAACAAAAACACACATAACTTTTCAGTAAATCTTGCTCACCTCAAGAGGCGAAAAATATTTGTTTAATTTTTTGGGCTTTTTTGGATTGGGGGCCAAGGCCAATTGGCCATGGCCATGGTATGGCTCTCCTCCCTCCCCCCTGTGGCTACGCCAGTGTTTATAGTGTTGATGTACTGTCACCATATTGCCATGGGGTCATAATGGTCCACTTGATGACGTTGGGTCCATAACCTTGAACATTTGAAATTTGAGTTTTTTTCTAGTCGGGTGATAAGGGACCGCTGAGACGGGGGGACTTTAGCTCCCCCTCTTTGAACTAAATAAATAAACAACGGTCTGAAAGATTTCATCTTCTTGATTTTCATGGTTGGCATGTAAATTTGGGAAATACCGTAATAAACATACAAGTTGTTCAAATTGAATGAATATTTTGTCCCATTATTTGATATGTTGATGAAATATGTCAACATATTTTCCAAAATTTGACAAAGTTCTTGAAAATTGCCTAGAAATGAAGGGAAATTGAAGAAAAAGAATACAATTCCTTAACATGGAAGAAAATTTCCTAAAAATGAAAGTAGAATTGATGGGAAAACTGTCCAATTTATTTTAAATCAAATGTTGGACATTTTCTTGAAATTTGACAAAAGTTTTCTCAAAATTGAATAAAATTACCTAGAATTTCCTAATATTGTCAAACAGTTCATGTAAAAGTTAAGGAAAGTACCCGAAAATGAACAAAATTTCATTACAATTGCCCCACAATGAACGAAATTTCGCAAAATATGGCAAACAATTTGGCGAAATAATAAGGAAAGTGCCCGAAAATATTCCCTAACTTTTACGAGAACTGACAAAAGTGCCCATGTAAAAAAACAGTCGACACTTCGACACCCCTGATGAAAAGAAATCGTGGAGCAGAAGACAACATGTGCCGTGGATATAATTGCGCTGTTTTAGCTGGCATCGCCTGTTTACGTCCAGCGCGCGAGGAGAATTCCACCATGTGAGCGGAAATATGCAAAATTAATGGGAATTGCTGTGTTAGTGGAGACTTTTGGGTGTCGGATTGCATTGGACCAAGGTCGGCTCCTAATGTACTTCAAATGGATGTGGACAGAAAGCTAGTCATGGTTGTTGGAGGATAATGGGGGACTCGAGGGGTGTGGTGTGACCCCACTTGAGAGGTGTGGTGTGACCCCACTTGAGAGGTGTGGTGTGACTCCACTTGAGGATGTGGTGTGACCCCATGTTTTTTTTTTTAATATCAGATCATTAGGTGAGAAATGTCAAATAAGGGCAGAAAGAGTTTTGGAAACACTTTGCACCATGTGCTACGGGGCAGGGGGTAATATCAGGTATGTCAGGTGAAAGATAATTTAAATATCTATCACCTGGTATAATTTGCTTAGTGATACAAGAGCGATTTTTTGACAAATAGGGAAATTAAATACACAAGTCCAAGATTTATGGAAAAAATTTGGAATTATCGCTATTTTATAAACTATATTTTCAATCAAACAATTGCATATGGCAAATTATTAACTGTATAATGAAAACTATTGAATTGTACACCACAAGATAGGGAACAAGCGACTTTCTTCTATACTGAATGAGCCACTTTGATTGAGAAAGCAATTTGTTTGTTGTCTTTTGAAGACTGAACTAGGATTTTGAAACGATTTTCCAATGACAGTATGAATTGCTACAGTATGTGTATAGGGATGAACACAACATTACATTTCTGTATTTTGAAAAGTCAAAGTTTTCAAGAAAAAAAAAAGCTGACTAGTCTCTACATCAAGAAAACGCCATTCCAATGAGCTATTAACCCCACATACACTCATGGCATTGAATAGTGAAAATGGCCACTAAAATATTCAAGTTGACATTTTGGCCCTGCACCCCTCCCCCCCCCCCCACCACCCATCCTTCCCTCTTCCAATCTCCGCGGTCCCTGTAAACAAATGAATTTCAATTCCCATGAATTATTTAATGAATTTCTAATCCCATGTGCGTTTTTTCCAAAGAAAGTGAAAAATTGGCGTACATACAAAAAACATTACTGTCATTGAAAAGTCCACACTTTGCAAACCACAAATAACCAAGCCAGTCCTCACGCAGCATGTACTAACAAATGTACTAATTAAAATGAATAGAACTTCATTAACAACAAAGAGATACTTAAATTGTGTCCGGGGACCTCTTTGATCCTACTGCATGTGCAACCATGGCGCTATCTCAGTTAATAGCTCCATGGTACAACAAATAAGCGTTTAATAAATCTACGGTAACCTTAAATAACCACAACTCCCCAAACGATGTCAGAAACTATGCGGTTGATACTTGCACACCGATGGTAAATTTAAACAGACCACCCGTGCTACCCGCATTGTATATTCAATTATTGGGGAACAGGGAATAAGGAACAAACTCCATATGGCTTAATACTGTACAGTGCACAGAGAGTTGAACACACAATTACAATGACGGGGTCGTCGCCTGCGTATTCGGTTATGATAGTACAAATGCTATCACGAAACGCTTAATACGACCCGGACGAGAACACAGATACGACGTACGGACAGACATAACATCGACAACCAAGTCAATGTCCACGGCCTTTGATAACCAGTTGTGGTGCACTGGCGTGTCTACCCACCCCAGGATTGAACCCGGGGCCTCGTGGTCTGTAGACAGGTATGATAACCGCTACACCACAGTAGGTAGATATACAGTGCACACTAATTCTAAACGTATAAGTAAATGCAGGTCTCCTCCCATGGTTTATCACAGGGCATAGCGTTTATGTAATCCGACACCCATGTGAAGGTTGAATAAAGGTTGAGTAAGAGGGTTGCTATGGTTCCCTTAGTAGGCTCTATGAAATTAATGTTTGCAATGAATGTTTACACTTTAGCTGTTTCAGATTAGATATTTGTTTTAAACATAGTTGTTGGAATATGTGTTTATAGTATTGTTTTGGTGTAAAGATTAAATGGTGTGTAATTGTTGAAGTATGGAGTTAGACTCCATGGTTGAAGTATGTAAGTTATTTAAGTGTTTCTAGTGAAGGGTATTATATTTTAGTGAGGAAAACTCTAAGGATACACAATTAAACGTGCAGTTCATGTATAAAGTGATTAGAATTTAAGAAATTAAAGTAGTATGAGAATGAAAACTATGATAATTAAGTGTGCAGTGCATGTATAGAGTAATTAGAATGATGGACATTAAAACAGTATGAGTATGACAACTATTATAATTAAGTGTGCAGTACATGTATAGAGTGATTAGAATGATGGACATTGAAGCAGTATGAGTATGAAACTATGATAATTAAGTGTGCAGTACATGTACAGAGTGATTAGAATGATAGACATTAAAGCAGTATGAGAATAAAAACTATGCTAGTTAAGTGTGCAGTACATTTACAAAGTGATTAGAATGATGGACATTAAAGCAGTATGAGAATGAAAACTATGATAATTAAGTGTGCAGTACATGTACAGAGTGATTAAAATGATGGACATTAAAGCAGTATGAGAATGAAACTATGATAATTAAGTATGCAGTACATGTATAGAGTGATTAGAATGATAGACATTAAAGCAGTAGGAGTATGAAACTATGATAATTAAGTGTGCAGTACATGTATAGAGTGATTAGAATAATAGACAATAAAGCAGTATGAGTATGAAACTATGATAATTAAGAGTGCAGTGCATGTATAGAGTGATTAGAATGATGGACATTAAAGCAGTATGAGTATGACAACTATCATACTTAAGTGTGCAGTACATGTATAGAGTGATTATAATGATGGACATTAAAGCAGTATGAGTATGAACACTATGATGGTTTTTAAAAATATTTAAGATTGTGCACCAGAACCTCAAAACCTCTGGTATTTTGTTTTCTTTAATATATCCCGTCATGCATGATCTATTTAATCTTAAAATGATGAGAATTCCTCCCTATTCTGTTAAGGCTAGTTTTTAATAACTTTCTTTAAAAAAAAACAGCTTTTGAAGCCCGAAAATGTGGTTCTAACTTCACAAAGTTTACAGTCATGTTAAATCACAAGTGAAAATAAGATAAATAGAATAATGTACAAATAGGAATGTTTCCTTGTAATTACCTTGAATAAACATTTGTCAATCTTTTCACATGTAAGCCATTTATCATTTAGAGAGATTGCAAAGAAGTACACTGTACCTGCTGATGTCTGTAAGGCACTTCAATTGTGTGACTCACTCCTACACCCCCGGGCAAGGTGAGTCATTGTACCAAAGTGGGTGGACAAAACATGTACATTGATGCACCCCTCAGTCACTTAGGTGACTGCCATTTTGAAATGACTTATCCCAAATCAATCACTACTGTACAAAGTCAATGGGTCTGAAGTAAATTGACTCACCCCAGATTCACTCTGGTGACTGACAATTTAGTACAATGATGCACAAGTGATTTGCTATTTCATGTCAATGACTCACCTTTGACTGACATTGCCGGGGTAGTAAGGATGAGTCATACAAATGAGAAGTGCGTAAGTTTAAGCAGGGAGTTGGTGGTTTAAGATTGTCAGAATTACACAAATTTCCCCTTAACAGTGTATTGCTATGCTGACTAATTCTTGGGAAAGGATTGTAAAGGAATTTATATTGCCATTTTGGACTTCTATTTGCATGAATATTTGAGTGAGAATGGAACATTATGAGATTTGAAAGGACAGCTTGTGGGCTCTAAAATACAGCCCTGACCTTTAACACTATAAGTTCCCCAGTGCTTATAATTTTAAGTGTGGCCTCGATACAAATTTAAATCATTGCAGTTTTAGAAACGACAGCTTTTTAGTAATTTCAGATTTATATCATATAAATAGCGCCATGGGTTGGCAGCCCTGACAGGTCAAAAAACAAACAGGGGGCCGGGGACCTCCCTTACTTAGTACGTACCTCAAAAAAGGTATAAATTCAAAAGAAAAAGAACAAGGGTGGAAAATCCTGAAACACTGGCCCAAGGTTGGTTGGGCAACCTCCTTCTTGGATTTCCAGTTCCTCAAATGACGCACCCCCTCCCCTTCCTAGCTAAGTTAGTACATGTGTTCAAAAAAAGTATAAATTTGAAGAAAAAAGACAGAGAACTGCACATCCTGAAAGACCTGTTCAAGGCCACAAATCACGGACCCGCGAATCCCAATCCCAGTTCACGGACCCCTCCCTCTGCATCCCAATTCACAGCCCCCCGAATCCCAATCCCACTTCACGCCCCCCCCCCCCGAACCCCAATTCACGCCTACCCCCTGAATCCTATTCCCAGCTCACAGACTCCCCTCCCCCGAAACCCAATCCCAGTTCACAGCCCCCTTCCCCGAATCCCAAATGTCAATGAACCCCTTCCCCCTCCCCTCCCTATTACACATATTTTCTGGAGCTGCCCAACTGGAGTGTTCCGTTCAACTAGCCTATCCACGTACAGTACACGTATGTTATTACTGGGACATATGTTTTGTGTATGTAGGTTGTTGCAGATACCCACATTTCCATTTTTGAGTCACACTTAAGCAAAATATACTGTATTTTCCAAAAGTGATAACTTCACTTCCTTTGCGCAGTCTAGTGGGATTTCACCATCTTCATTTGATTTTCCAAAAAAAATGTTCATTAGTTGTCTTTAACAGAAGAATTTTGCCAAAGGTAAATCCAACGATAGTTTGTTGGATGCCATGTTTCAAAACTTTTGTCGAGTGTCACGCCTGCAAATTTGTACTCAAGGCTTCTTCATTGTACTAACGGGTGAAATTTGTTATATGTGCGGTATCTCTGTGTCGTCTTTAAAGTCAGCAAATAATTATTCAACCTTTTCTGCTTTAGAGCTTTTTCAATGAAAGCAAACGCTAAGTAGTTGCATTTCTTTGCATATTTCAAATTACCCTTCTACTTGTATTTCCATGATCGGACGCAAATTCGAAATAGGACCCCACATAGAAATTGCAAACGACATTGAAATTATTATCAGACGATAGTCACATGACTATCATTTTTGAACAAATTTAACATTGTAGAGTGCGAAGAACGGACAGAGAAATTGTGCCAAGAATCATCTGATTTTGCCTAGAATGGATCAAATTTTGTCTGATTTTTGTTCGCTGGAATGTAGAAAAGAAGTTGGAGAACTGTTTGAGTGCAAAGCTGTTTCAGCCCGGAAAACGTTGCAGAGCATCGTAACTCAGAATGAAATGTATAACGTGGCTGCATTAGGACTTGAATTCAACTCCATGGTGCCATCAATCAGAAATGACAGCAATGGGGTACAACTAAGCCTAGCCTAACATTAGGCCATTTTAAATAATTCATGACAATTTAAAATTGGTTGCCTGCCATAGGGTATGCTCCCTGGCTAACGTTAGGCCTAAGGCCCTAAGCTACAATCCTTGACAAAGCAACTGAATCAAAAAATGGAGGCACCCCTCCCCCCTCTCGCCCCTTTCTTTTCACTGTTGCGCATATACCATCGTCTCTCATTTTAAGCCAACATTGAAAGGGGGAACGGGGTTTGTTTTATTTACTTTTGTCGGGGATTGTAGGCCTACGCTAGTACAGTATACTATGTAGGCCTACACTAGTACAGTTTACTATGTAGGCCTACACTAGTACAGTATAATATGTAGGCCTACGCTAGTACAGTATACTATGTAGGCCTACACTAGTACAGTATACTATGTAGGCCTACGCTAGTACAGTATACTATGTAGGCCTACACTAGTACAGTATACTATGTAGGCCTAAGCTAGTACAATATACTATGTAGGCCTACACTAGTACAGTATACTGTACCTTCATCAGCTCCACTCCACAAAGTTTGCTGATATTAGGTATAGGTAAGCGCCCATTGAAAATGCACGTTGAAGCAAAAGTCAATGGGATTTAATATGTGTTTAAAAAAGTTGCCCTAAAAATTTAGGGAAACTTAAATTTCAGTATCATATTAAACACCAACATACATGAAAATTCACACACCCTAAGTTGCTAACTTCAATGTTTTCTCATCTGAGAAAAAAATACTGTAGGCCTAAGTTTGCTTGAAAATATGTCTAAAATTGGTAAAGAAAATAAAATTCCGACCATTTTGTTTCCGCGTACGATGAAGATGATAACACGCAGTGTCACGGACACAAATGCATTTCTATGAACGTGCACGATTGACCGTGCGGGCGCATTTCAATTGTCTGGCAGTGTACAGTGAAAAGACTCTAAGATGAGCGTGGATTATGCTTGCGTGCTTTTTAATGGTACGCACGCTCGATGAAAAGACAAAAATCCAAGGTAATATTTGCGCAACACGTACAAAAGTATATATTTTTTGTATAAATAGCTGGTGGATCTGTCGATCTTCAATTACTGTACTTTACATGAGTACAGCACACTCGCGTCAATCGCACATTTGGTTAGTCTAGATTGTGTTGTTCAATATTTCCGAGTCAATTTCGTCAACAAATCATGTTTCTCTACTTTGAGGAACAATTTCGCTTAGATAACCAGCCTACCAAGTTTTTGAACATCCTGGCTACAATCTTTGTAACATTTAGAGGTTAGGCTATTACAGGAAAGCCAGAGTTACTATCCAAAAAATAAAAACAAACTGAGACAGGTCTATCCTAATCGTTAACTTTGCACAGAAAAGTCAACGGAACTTTCCCCGTTTAGGCCTACAATACAGACTGGCATAACACTAACGAGTAACGTTAGCTATTGTATCACTGTCTGGATATTGTCACTAGGGCCTAGGCCTACGTGATTTGGGCATGTTTGATTGATGAGAGTTTAAGGGCACCACAACAGCAAGGGTCAAATTGTGCTTGAGAGGTTAGATCATTCCAGAGGTAGGAAAGAGAGTAAACAGGGGGAGACTGAAAGAAACACGAGAACTAAAAGCCAGAAATCTGGGATCGAGGGAGGAGGTGTATGGGTGGAAAATAATGTAGAGAGAGAGAGGAGGTGGGGAAGGAGGACTAAATATGGAAGTAGAGGGAAGCATGATGAAGGAAGGAGATAATTTTATCCGTAGTTTTTTTTTTTGGAAGAGCTTGCCTACTGAGTTGTGGGAAGCTCTGGGAAGCTTGTACAGGGGGCAAGCAAGGAGAACGTGATGAACTGTGAGGGTGCAATGACAATTGTTGCAGAGGGGTGGGGGGAGCCAGTAAAGAGGTGGGGGTGAGTGAGTTGGGTGTGACCTATTCTAAGGTGGGTAATGTGGACGTTGTCGACACGGGATTTGAGTAGTGGGTTTGATCGGAATGGTGGGCTGGATGGCGTGGAGTTTCTTATCAATTTGGAAGTCCCATGAGGTTTGCCAGCGGCCACAAACAAGGGAAGTGATAAGCGGTTTGATGTCAGAAAGGGTGTTAGGAAAAAGGGTAGGGGGAAGGGTGAGGGCAAGCTTAGTAGCTGCATCAGCCCTGTCATTGCCAGAGATGCCAACATGGCTGGGCATCCAGCAGAAAATGATATGTTTCCTACAAAAGGGGAGGGGGGGGGGTGGTGAAAGGAGTTTACGTAGGATGAGGTGAAATGTGGGGTTATCTCATTTAACATTGAGTAATGAAGTAAGGACAGCCTTGGAGTCAGAGAAGATGGCAAAGTGGCTGAGCGGAGAGTATTCGATAAAGTTGAGGGCGAGAAGGATAGCCTTGGCGTCGGCTGAGAAGATGGATGAGTAGTCGGGAAGCCTGCTACTGAGGGTGATGTCTTTGATGACGGCAGCAGCAGCTGTCTTGTCGCCTTCCTTGGAGCCATCAGTATAGATGGAGGTAGTTTGAGAGTTGGTCTTTGATTTGGTTGTGGAGGTTGATAAAGAGGTTAGGGTGGGTTTGGGTTTTGTAATGAGTGGAGAAGTCCAGGTGGATAGTAGAAAGGGGGTGGCCCAGGGAGAAAAAGTGGGCCAGGAGAAAGGGGGTGGCCCAGGGAGGAAAAGTGGGCCAGGAGAAAGTGGTGGGATTGATGCCGAGATGGAGAAGGGCTGATTTGATGCGTAAGCTGAAGGGAGGGGATAGGGTTTTAGTCATATTTAAGAGGGTGGAGAAATTGGGATATCTAATGAGGTTGTAAACAGGGTTCTGTTTTCTGGGTAAGAAGAAGTTTTTAATAAAAGGTGGGGAGGTGGCCTCTGAAGCCGATGGTGTGAAGTGTGCGGATAATGCCGTATTTCCAAGTAGTGTCAAAAGCTTTCTCAAGGTCGAAAAAGATGGCAATGAGGCGTTCCTTTTTTGCAAAGGATTCCCGGATAGCAGTGTCGAGTGTAATTAACTGGTCCAGGGTGTTTCCGGAAGCCGCTTTGGTGAGGGGGGAGGATTATGTTGGTCTCAAGGAATCAGTTTAGTCTCTGGTTAATGATCTTTTCCATAATTGTACAGAGACAGCACATGAGGGCGATAGGGCGGTAGCTGGAGGGGTCGGTACTGTCCTTTTCCAGTTTGGCGACGGGGGTGACGATAGCTGTCCTCCAGATAGAAGGAAAGGAGTGTGAGGACCAGATGTGGTTAAGGATGGTGAGTAGGGTAGTGGTGGCTTTGTTGGGGAGGTGTTTCAGGAATTAGTGGGGAATGTTATCTGGGCCCTTGGAGGTGCAGCCAGCATCATGGATGGCTTGATTTAATTCAGAAAGGGTGAGAGGGGTGTTATAGCTCTCGGTGTTGTCAGAGGGAAAGGTGATACTCTGGGTTTCATCGTTAAGCTTTTTTGACTTTGAAAGCATTGGGGTAATTGGCCGAGGATGAGATGTTGTTGAAATAGGCAGCGAGATGGTTAACGATGTCTTTTTCTTGTGGTGAGAAGGTTACCATTCCAGGAGAGATAGGAGACTTGCTCACCCTGCCGTGGAAGCTGTTAATTATTCTCCAAATCTTCTTAGTGGGGTGTTGGTGGTGAGAGAAGAGATGAAGTTGTTCCAAGTGTTGGTTTTACTGGTTTTGAAAATGTGCCTGGCCTTAGCTCGGCTGATGCGAAAGAGGTTGCGGTTGTGTGTGGTTGGGTTAGTTTTGAAGTTCCTGAGAGCCCTTTTCCCGAAATGAAGGAAATTTCCCCAAAGTGAAGGAAGATTGAAGAAACTTCCCAGAAAATAAAGAAAATGTTCAAAATAAGTAGATTTCCCCAAAATAGAAGAAGCAAATTTCTCGAAAAAGGAAAGAAATTGAACCAGAACCAAAAGGTTTTGTGGTTCCGATACTTTTTCATGAGCTGATTGATTTGCAAAATTTGTATTAAGTGTCCTTGCATATCATAAAATATTTGTTACATATTTATTCATAAGCCACATCCACCATGCAGATCAATAAACATGTTGCCAACATTAGCATCTGCACAATAATTAACAACATCATCAAAGCAAGTATGATGCAAAAATGATTGCTCATTTATCCTATTTCAAGAATTTATCAGCAAGCCCCACCTACTCATTAACATTCATGACATCACTACCAAAACATTAGAACATGAGGTACAGACCATGACCCATCTCTGTACCACATATAGCATAAACCTGATATATCGTATATGGTTTTTCATCATTTAGTTATTTCACGTTAAGCCACGCCCACCATGCATATTAATGACACCTGTTGATAACAAGCATGTACACAATAACAAACAAAACTATCATGCCGAGTATGACGCAAAACGGGCATACAGTTGCTCATTATTTTTCAAAATTATCACTTTAAGCCCCGCCCACTTATTGATATGCATGAAATCACCACCACAAACATTAGGCCATAAATGCAGACCATGGGCTATCTGTGTACCATATACCCTAATACATTACTCCTGTTTACTGTTCTTGAAATACTGTGTTTACAAGCTCTTTGCAGCAAAATCATATTAAGCCCCGCCAACTGTGTATACTAATGAAATTCAACGTTTCTTCATCATGAACATGTACATACCAGCTAACGTTATAATTAGGCCAAACATGAAACAAAACAGACATGTGGTTGTTAAAAAATGAACATATCCAAATTTCCACCAAGACAAACACTTAAAGGAAACATAAAGTCTGACATAATCCTTATGTCATATGGTATATTTATAGATAACAAATCTTATAAAGAATACCTTGTTCAAATGTAAAGCTCCTTCTGGTAAATATAAGAGTTTTAGTTATCATTACAGGTCTGCTCTACAGACTTGTATTCTTTGTACAGTTATGTAGCTATCCATACAGGTCTGCTCTACATACTTGTATTCTTTATACAGTTTTGTAGCTATCCATACACATCTGCTCTACATACTTGTATTCTTTGTACGGTTATGTAGCTATCCATACAGGTCTGCTCTACGGACTTTTATTCTTTGTACAGTTATGTAGCTATCCATACATATCTGCTCTATATACTTGTATTCTTTGTACACTTATGTAGCTATTCATACAGGTCTGCTCTACATACTTGTATTCTTTGTACAGTTATGTTGCTATCCATACAGGCCTGCACTACAGACTTTTATTCTTTGTACAGTTATGTAGCTATCCATAAATGTCTGCTCTACATACTTGTATTCTTTGTACACTTATGTAGCTATCCATACAGGTCTGCTCTACATACTTGTATTCTTTGTACAGTTATGTAGCTATCCATACATGTCTGCTCTACATACTTGTATTCTTTGTACAGTTATGTAGCTATCCATACAGGTCTGCTCTATATACTTGTATTCTTTGTACAGTTATGTAGCTATCCATACATGTCTGCTCTACATACTTGTATTCTTTGTACAGTTATGTAGCTATCCATACAGGTCTGCTCTACATACTTGTATTCTTTATACAATTACGTAGCTATCCATACAGGTCTGCACTACATACTTGTATTCTTTGTACAGTTATGTTAAGTCCAAAGAGCCATGGAATGCGCATAGGATCTGTAAGAGCCACAGGTGATCTCATTAATATTGTTGTCTTAAATGCCACCTTATTGTAATTACCTTACAGCTATACTTATAAATACAGAAAAATTTGTATTCAAAATAGCAATCATTTTTTCTTTCTTCTTATTGAATTTATAAGTTTTAAGTTATAAACAGAGTAAATCAAACAGTGAAACTTAAATCCTTTTCCTGTGTCAATACCGAAACCCGGCATAAGAATGAAAACATGACATTAACTATATGATTGCACAATGTTAAAGTATGTGTGCAAACAATTAACAAAATAATGTACTATTACAATCTGAACTTCAAAGTCCGGAAAATGAGTGCAAATAAACGATAAACCAAGAGGAGAAAGGGTGGCCCGACATATATATCGAATTACCATTCTCGTAAAGCTATGTACGAAAATGAATAAAAATTAATCAATAAGAAGGAAGGGTGGTACATGTTGAATCGCAATCAACAAGAGCAGATGGCAGTTAACACTGCTTTTATACAAATCTAAAATACGTACAAGTCGTAGGCAAAGACCTAGTCAACTTAATCCATGAAGATTGACAAGGCAAGCTGCTTAACAGGCAGGATGTACTGGCACTTCCCTGTAAAAGGGATGTATTGATACATCCATCGTAAATCGATATTTCACTTTCAACCATGCAGATTGACAAGGCAATTTGCTTACCAGACGGGATGTACTGGTACATCCTTTCTCATGGGATGTATTGATGCATCCATCGTAAATCGAAATATTTCCCTTTAAACCATAAACATGGACAAAGCAATCTGCTCACCAGACGGGATGTACTGGTACATCCCTTCACATGGGATGTATTAATACATACATTGTTATTCGAAATATTTCACTTTAAACCATCCAAATTATTGACAAAGCAATCTGCTCACCAGACGGGATGTACCGGTACACCCCTTCACATGGGATGTATTAATACATCCACCGTAAATCGAAATAATTCACTTTACACCATCTAAATTGACAAAGCAATCTGCTCAACAGACGGGATGTACTGGTACATCCCTTCACATGGGATGTATTGGTACATCTATCGTTAATCGAAATGTTTCACTTTAGAACCATTAAAATTGACAAAGCAATCTGCTCACCAGACGGGATGTACCGGTACAGCCCTTCACATGGGATGTATTGATAAATCCATCGTAAATCAAAATATTTCAGTTTAGACCATAAACATGAACAAAGCAATCTGCTCACCAGACGGGGTGTACCGGTATATCCCTTCACGTGATATGTATTGATAAATCCATCGTAAATCAAAATATTTCACTTTAAACCATCCAAATTGATAAAGTATTTATGCTCACCAGACGGGATGTACCGGTACATCCCTCAACATGGGATGTATTGATACATCCACTGTAAATCGAAATATTTCACTTTAAACCATCCAAATTGATAAAGTATATATGCTCACCAGACTTGATGTACTGGTACATTCCTTCACAGGGATGTATTGATACATTCATCGTTAATCAAAATAGTTCACTTGAAACCACGAACATGGACAAAGCACTCTGTTGTCTGTTCACCAGACGGGATGTACCGGTACATACTTTCACATGGGATGTATTGGTACATCTATCGTTGATCGAAATATTTTACTTGAAATCAACTTGATAAAGTAATCTGCTCACCAAACGGGTTGTACTGGTACATGCATTCACATGGGATGTATTGATACATCCATCGTTAATCCAAATATTCTACTTTAAACCATCCAAACTGACAAAGCAATCTGCTCTCCAGACGGATGTGTACCGGTACATCCCTTCACATGGTATTTATTGATACATTCATCGTAAATTAAAATGTTTCCTTTTACACCATCAACCACAGAGCAATCTGCTTATCAGACGGAATCTTCTGGTGCATCTCTTTAGATAAGATGTATTGATACATCCATCGTGAATCGAAATATTTCACTTAAGACCATCCAAATTGACAAAGCAATCTGCTCACCAGACGGGATGTACAAGTACATCCCTTCACCTGTTCACATGGATGTCGTAAATCGAAATATTCAACATTAGACCATCTAAGTTGACAAAGTAATAAAACCATGAAGACAGGTTTACTGGTACTCCTTTCTCCTGTTCATTCGTCTTGAGTTATTCAAGACTCTGAACTAATACAAAATGTATACATGTCAAAAACGCAGTTTTAAACAAAACCGTTTTAATTCAATAATTTTACATGAAGAAATATTAATTTTACATAAAACGTGAAATTGCATGCAAAAAGACGATTTACGGGTAGCTATTGAAAAAAATAGTGAAATCCGAAATTTAAACATCGTAAAATATACAGATATTTTAAGTGGGTTTTTGCACATGGAAAAAAAGTAATAGCCCCAGAATTTCCCATTTCCTAAATTTTGAAAATGTTTCCTAAAGCTTTCCTTGCTTTTCTACCTTCTTATAACAATGAAAATCACCCTTGCTTTCCTACCTTCATAAAAGAATGAAAATCACCCTTGCTTCCCTACCTTTTTAATCCATACTTTACCATTATATGACAACCATGCATTTACAACACTTTCATTTTTGACAACTATTTCCAATATTTTATGTGGTGCGTAGAATATAGTTTTCCACGCTTTCCTACCTTTATCAGATTTCCCTAGAAAACTACCTTTTCCCATATCATGGTGGTTAAAGTGTTAGTTTTATATAGAAAATATAGGAACGGGTGTTAATTAAACCTTAGGAAGGTGGTTATTGTAGTTTAACCAACAAGTGGTTGCCAGTGGTTGTCAATCATGCAGTCATGGGAAAACAGAGAAATAGTTCCAAATGCGCTCTTGTCAGACAACCATGGAAAAGGTGAAAAATCGTTATGTATTTTATTGACAAAAAACAACCAGGTAAAGTAGAGGACCATCAGTTTTTTGTTGTTGTAAGGGATGGACCAGGAGTAACAATAAAATCTATGGTTTATTTAAGAATAACGTTAGATATATTATCCCAGCCAAAAGAACTTTTGCTCTTAAAACTGTGAAACACTTCTATAACCTCAGAAACAAAAGTAGGGCTCAAGAAAAAAAAATTGTAAACTGTTATCAAGGTAGTTGCTAGATTGGTTTGAACTTTTGGGATTTTTTTGGCGATATTTTCAGCTACTCTTGAGAAATAATCTTCAAATATATTCATTATCATCAATTAAATTTCCATCATGCTGGAAAAAAAAATCAGTTTTACTTTTGTTCTCACCATTTTCCTTAAGGAGGTTGTTTATGTTTTTCCATATATTCTTATGTTCAAGGTCATGACTAAGAAGAGTAGTAGGATTTGATTTCTTAGCAACTTTTATGATAGACTGGAGCTTATTTTTATACGTTTTGTTGGTACTATACTTTTTGATGTTGGATATCTCTTGAATTTGCGACAAAGTTGGCTTTTACGTTTAATTGATGTTAGAATAGGAGAGGTTAACCAAGGGGATTTTAGTTTGTTTATACCTCGCTTGTTTCTGCGCAAAGGACAATGCTTAATAAAAAGGTAATTCAATATTTCATTAAACTTACTATAAGCAAAGTGAGCACCGGAATCTGAAAACACTGTAAACCAATCAGTTTGGATGAGCTCATTTTTAAAATTTTGTACATTAGAGGGACATATCATTTACACGAGCGTTGGTATCATAATTCATCTTTTTTTACGTTTAATATACATGATACAAATATAGAAAAATGATCTAAGATATCTGTTGTAACTATGCCACTAAACAATGAATTATCATAGAAATTGGTGAAAATATCATCTCAAATGGATGAATATGTGGTAGATACACGTGTAGGTCTATTAATCGTACAATACAAAGATCTAGAATGGATGAATATGTGGTAGATACACGTGTAGGTCTATTAATCGTACAATACAAAGATTTAAAATGGATGGATGAGATACGTGTAGGTAAGTACAATACAAAAGATTTAAAATGGATGAACATGTGGTAGATACACGTGTAGGTCTATTAATCGTACAACACACAAATCTAAAATGGATGAACATGTGGTATATACACGTGTAGGTCTATTGATCGTACAACACAAAGATCTAAAATGGATAAACATGTGGTAAATACACGTGTAGGTCTATCAATCGTACAATACAAAGATCTAATAGGATGAACATGCGGTAGATACACGTGTAGGTCTATCAATCGTACAATACAAAGATCTAAAATGGATGAACATGTGGTAGATACACGTGTAGGTCTATTAATCGTACAATACAAAGATCTAGAATGGATGAATATGTGGTAGATACACGTGTATGTCTATTAATCGTACAATACAAAGATTTAAAATGGATGAACATGTGGTAGATACACGTGTAGGTCTATTAATCGTACTGTACACTACAAAGATCTAGAATGGATGAATATGTGGTAGATACACGTGTAGGTCTATTAATCGTACAATACAAAGATCTAAAATGGATGAACATGTGGTAGATATACGTGTAGGTCTATTAATCGTACAATACAAAGATCTAAAATGGATGAACATGTGGTAGATACACGTGTAGGTCTATTAATCGTACTGTACACTACAAAGATCTAGAATGGATGAATATGTGGTAGATACACGTGTAGGTCTATTAATCGTACAATACAAAGATCTAAAATGGATGAACATGTGGTAGATATACGTGTAGGTCTATTAATCGTACAATACAAAGATTTAAAATGGATGAACATGTGGTAGATACACGTGTAGGTATATTAATCGTACTGTACAAAGATCTAGAATGGATGAATATGTGGTAGATACACGTGTAGGTCTATTAATCGTACAATACAAAGATCTAAAATGGATGAACATGTGGTAGATATACGTGTAGGTCTGTTAATCGTACAATACAAAGATCTAGAATGGATGAACATGTGGTAGATACACGTGTAGGTCTATTAATCGTACAATGCAAAGATCTAGAATGGATGAATATGTGGTAGATACACGTGTAGGTCTATTAATCGTACAATACAAAGATCTAAAATGGATGAACATGTGGTAGATATACGTGTAGGTCTGTTAATCGTACAATACAAAGATCTAGAATGGATGAATATGTGGTAGATACACGTGTAGGTCTATTAATCGTACAATACAAAGATCTGGACATTAAAGTGTCAAATAAGAGGTCACTACGTGTATTATTTTCATCAAGATTTACGTGAAAGCCTCCTGCAATAAAGCAATATTTATTTTCTCTATTTATAGTGTCTAGGATGGTTTTAAAATTCGAAATAAATAAATCTAAATTCTTATTGGGCGGCCTGTACATTACAGCGACTATAATGCTCTTAGTATATGTCTCTAAGATCAACAAAAAGTGCCTCACCATCCACTACAGTTAAGTCATTTGTAACAGACAATACAAAATCTTAACGAATGTACAGTGCAACACCACCACCTCTTTTGTTATTCCTTGTTAAATTAAGAAAACAATATCCTG
>JAIGNY010001840.1:612500-628364 GCA_020152595.1 Chiridota heheva
AATTGGATCCAAAAATAATTGATAAGAGTTGAATCGGCCTAAAATAAAGCCTGCATAAAATTATGAATTTTATTGTATAAAAAGAAATGAAAACAACCAAACAACAAAAAGTTCCTACAACACAGATCATCATTATTCTGACTTATTTATGTTTTCATCCTTTAAATATTCGAAACTTGGATAATAACTTGAACTGAATATCTGCGAACAATCAGATAATTTAAAAACCTAAAGATATTGGTAATCCTCTGCTATGTATCACTGTGACTAAAAAGGTCCTTGCAATTCCACTCATCTGCTCTTATTTCTGTGTTGATAGACCTCAATCAATTGCGCTATTTCAAACGATTTGCAAATAAATTGCGAAAGGCAAACACTTTTTATTCCTTAATTGAATGGGAAAATAATATAGCATTACTTACAGTATTGAACTTATCTTTGATGGGCTGTCACAAATTTGAACATTTTGATCCTCACAAAGAGAAAGTTAAATATTGCAAATAAAAAAATGAAATCATGTGCTTCCGCTTATCAAAAATAGTTTTCACTTTCGCTTTAATAATAGACTGATAAACGTTTTATAACATCCTCATAATTTAGGAAAGCAAACACACACTAACCCCAACTGAATGGGGTAAAATATATTAACAACATTACGTTATAATCGTATGTTTCATGGGCCTTCAAAATTGTAACATTTTGGACCCTCGCAAAGAGTAAATGCTGCAAATAGATACACGAAGTCATGTGCTAATGCATAACAAAATGGTTGAAAATAAACTGATAATCGTTTTATAATATCCTCAACATTTGCAAGCGAATTGAGGAGAGCAAACACACAGTCTCTCCCAACTGAATGGGGCAAATTATAATAACATCATTACATAATAATCATATCTTTCATGGGCCTTCAAACAGTCAAAATTTCGAAAAGTTTAACCCTCACAAAATCTGAAAGAATAAATACTGCAAATAAGTACATGAAATCATATGCTACCGCATAACAAAATGGTTTACAAATAAACTGATACAGCTTTAATAATATCCCCAGTACCAACTAACCAACTGACCAATAGGAGAACTGCACATAGACATGTCCGGTCATAGACTATCAACAGATATGGAAATTGTAGTTTACCTGTTATCAATATTAATGAATACATATAATAAATGGCACAACAAAACAAAGAAGACAACAACCAAAGAAAGCTCTTTGCAACAACAAATTAAAGGCCATATATCATGATCAAAAAGTGGCGGCATACAATTAATTCCAAAGCGATACTGATTGGCCTGTAAATGTAAGTGCACACTGTACTATACCATTGTGTTTCCACCAATCAAAACACATGATTTTAATTTCATTTTCCTCGTACGTTAGAGACGACAAATGGCCTTTAAAGATATCGACATCATCCACGAGTTTCGTGTACACAGGAAACTTGTAAGGTAGTATACTACGATGGGGTTTAAATGCAATCTGACAATTGTGTACAAGAAAAGCAGAGAGGAAGATTAAGTAACAGTAAAAGAACAGCTTAACAAAAGAGGATGCTGGAAATATAAAATGAGTTTATAAAGATAAAGTGCAAAACTACCTTCAAATGTTTTATTCGTCAATCGGTTTATTTTTGGAGTGAAAAAAAATGTTTGGAGAACTAATCCTGCAAACCTACCATACCGGAACATGGAAATATCTGAATAGGGCCTACTGTAGATGAAATCGCAAACGGAAGATTAGAGCAAAGGTGTGCAACCTCTTTGATCAGAGTCTATAGAGCTTAAGGTAATTATAAAAGGGACACAGCTTTGCTAGTAATTTCTAAATCAAGTAATTCCAACGTAGTTGGATTTGTTATTATTTATGGTTATACCAAGCACTCTCTCTAGCAAATCTACGTGGCTACGACTTAGTTATTGGAGCATTTCAGTGAAAGTTTTATATCCCTTTTTGGGACAGATTCATGGTTGTTTTGTCTAATACAAACTGGATTGACGTGATAATATGTTTGCTGTTTTTTTTTTACTGTTATATTTATCTTCCTATCTTTACCAGGGAAGGTTCTGTACTATTTATACGTCATTACAATGTTATAGGGTGGTGCTGGGACTTTCTTACATTCACGCACAGTTCCTTTACACCCTTTCAACAAAATGAAAAAAATATCCAGAAAATTGAAGAAAACTTCCTAAATAATGAAGAAAATATCCCGCAAATGAAGGAATTTTTACAAAAATGGAAGGAAATTTTACGAAAATGAAGGAAATTTCACGAGAATGAATGAAATTTCCCGAAAACAAAGGTAGGCCTAATTCAACAAAAATTTAATAAAACTTCCCAGAAATTGAAGAAATTGTCCGCAATAGGAAGAAAATCTCCTAAAGTATGAAGAAAACTTCCCAAATATTGTAAAAAATATCCCGAAAATGAAGGAAATTTCATGAAAATGGAAGCAAATTTCTCGAAAATTCCCGAAAATTTCCGAAAATTGCAGGAGATTTCCGAGAAATTGAAGGGGATTTCTCTGAAATTGCAGAAGATTTCACACGAAGATTTAACACGTTCATTGTTGGGGGACTTAACATTTTGTTAATTCTAGGCATGCTATAGGGGCGAAGGTCGCGAAACCCTGGTGGAAACCCTGGGTTTCGCAGGAAGCCCTACGTTTGCCATGGTTTTAATAACAGAAAAGGGCTTTAAAATGTGTCACATCTATTGGGCAAAGCAAAGGAATCCCTGCATATTTGCAATTTTAGAGCAGAAAATTGCTTAATATTGTGTCAAATCCAGAGTCGACGTCCTAGGCGCCGAAGGGGTGAAGGCGCAGGAAGCTAATAGCGTTTTGGGGGGTAATTTTGATAGCAGAAAAGTGCTCAAAATCGTGTCAATCATTCGAACTAAAGTTAGTTAAAAGTAAATATTATTTTGGAACAAATGTTAAAGTTAGGATCCCATTGACTTCAATATGTGTCTTTAGTTGGGCTATTGGTATGGTTTTCATGTTTCTGATGTAAGAATAAAGCTTTGAGAAAACACAAATATTTACAACGTTGGGAATAATGATATTTTCATAACATTTTTGCCCCCCTGTGAGCATTTGGCGCCATCTCGAAAAGCTTCTACCAGCTGTATTCAATAAATTGAATTATTTGCCTTTCATGGCAAGAGCAGATATTAAATACTTTTCTGACGAGCCATCGGTTTCCGTCTGAGCGTAAAATCTAGCTCGAGTGCCAATAATGGGAAAATGGCGGAAAATTTGGTCTTTTCTGCGGAAAATTCATGCGCTTTTAAACTACACAAATGGAATATTAAGGCCGCCTTGCCTAATAGACTGATAGAAGAGGACAATTCGGGAGCAGCCCGAAAAACTGGGTACTTTAAAATACCAAAAAAATTGGGTAATCTTACGTATTACGTCATCGCATGAGCCTACACATTTGACTATCCCACACTAAACATATAGGGTTTCTCATTTTCCGCTCCGGATTCTTCAAAATTTCATTGGATAACTTGAAATTTTGGAGACGAATTGTAAATAAATATTCAACACTTTTTTCCTCTGCTTTTTGATATTCACGGTCGCCTTTTAAAGAAAATCAACAAAACAGATTATGGGCAGTCTGTTTTGTTCATTTTCTCAAAAAGGCGACGATGAATTAAAAAAAAACGGCGGAAAAAGTTTTGAATATCTATTTACTATCCATCTCCAAAATTTCAGGATATTGAGTGCAATTTTTGACAATCCGGAGAGAAAAAAGAGAAACCACATATGTTTAGTGTGGGCTAGTCAAATGTGTAGGCTCATGCGATGACGTAATACATCAAAAATACGCAATTTTTTGGGTATTTCAAAGTACCCGGTTTTGCAGGCTGCTCCCGAACTGTAGGAAGAAATTATTGATCACCACGTAAATTTTCGTAGGGCCTATTTTTTGTTCTCAGGACGACTTTGGCGCCCCCACAAAAAGCTTCGCTGGGGGATGGGGGCTGTTGCCTTTGCCCTCCCCTTGCCACCACGCCACTGGACTTCACGATCGGCCAAAGATTGGTATAAAACAAGATACAGTGCCGTAATGACGCATGAAGATATTTGACATTCAGAGGAGGCCAGATTGATTTTTGTCACAACAAACCTAATATAGGCCTATGTTTAAAGAATTAAGGGAATGGAAAGGGGTAGGGGGAGGGGGGTAGGAGGAAAAGTTCCTGAGCTTAGGAAAAAGTGTGGTAAAGCTTGGCAACAGTATCAAAAGGTTCCCAAAAATGAACAAAATTCAGGATAATTGAAGAAAAATTCCGGGACATTTTCAATTTTTCCGCTTGCAAATATGACACTAATGTGCTCAAATGATTAAATAAAGTTTCAACATCCATTTCATTTTTTCTTTTTTTGTTATCAGAAACTTTCATGTGTCATACCATGGGCGGCGGACCGGGGATGGGTGTTTCACCTAATTATCTAGTTAAGCGTGTGTTATCACTTTCATTAACCCCATCCTAAAATTGTAACGTTCCGTTAAATCAGCCCAATACATTCTTACCGGGTGTAAAATATCATAATACTCAGAACACAGAATTCGTCCCCTTCCCCATTTAAGGCCACTATTACCCTTTCGAAATTGCTGCATTTTGGCAGAGACTTAATTGCTTAATGTTATCATTGGATTACTGGTGTACGGTGGTTTGATATATCCCGAGCAGGGAAGTGTCATTTAGCTGTCTAGAGTCAGAGAGTATGTCCAGGTGTGTAACTAGGAATTATTTTCGAATTCTTTGAAATTGCTATTTTCCACTATTTCATGCGCAATTCTAAAAATTCCTCATGAATAAACAACGAAAAGTTGAAATTTTCAGAGAAATGTTGACATTTAAGTTTTACTTCATTTAAAGTATTGTATTTTAAGAGAAATATTCACTTTACAAATATAATGAAAGAAATGAAACAAAATGACAGAAGAAACTTGGATGTTTAACATATGTTTTTCCTAGCCCAAGATGAAAATTATTCATTAAAAATTCAGAAAACAACAATCTTAAACACATTTACTTAAAAGATGAATTTTTGTCAAAAAATAAACAGAATGCCAACTATTTTTTCTTATTGGCCAATTGTTATTGTATAAAGCATGAAATTTATTTTGCGGATGAATTTTCTCACATATTTTTCATTTTTTCAACTGAAACAACGTTCTCGCACAGTCAAAGTATAATATTCATTGGCAATATTTAGCTTTACCCTTTAGCAGTAACAACAACATCAGAAAAATAAAAGAAATTGGCAAAATTAAAGTCATACTACTTAAAACCTCATTTTTAACCAAAGAAATTTAAAACTTGTTTGACAAATGACCAGGGTGTACCAGTACGCCCTTCAAGGGCAGGTAACTTGCCTTCAGGATATTTTTTGCAGTAGAGCTTGTTTCTAGAACTGAAGTTGTATCGCTTCTATCAGGTATGGTAGGGGCGTATCGGTACGTCGCGGACTTTGTTGTGAGTGTGTTTTTTTACCTGAAGTTTTATCCCTTTCATTAGGTATGGATACGTATTGTACGTCCCGGACTTTGTTGTAAGTATGTTTTTCTAACTGAACTTGTATTACTTTCATTAGGTATAAATGAAGCGTGTCAGTACGTCCCGGACTTTGTTGTAAGTATGATTTTCTAACTAAAGCTTTATCACTTTCATTGGGTATGAATGGGACGTATCGGTTCGTCCCGGACTTTGTTGTAAGTATGTTTTTCTAACTAAAGTTGTATTACTTTCATTGGGTATGGATGGGGCGTATCGGTACGTCCCGGACTTTGTTGTAAGTATGTTTTTCTAACTGAACTTGTATTACTTCATTAGGTATGGATGAAGCGTGTCAGTACGTCCCGGACTTTGTTGTAAGTATGTTTTTCTAACTAAAGCTTTATCACTTTCATTAGGTATGGACGGGGCGTATCGGTTCGTCCCGGACTTTGTTGTAAGTATGTTTTTCTAACTGAAGTTGTATTACTTTCATTAGGTATGGATTGGGCGTATCGGTGCGTCCCGGACTTTGTTGTAATTATGTTTTTCTAATTGAAGTTGTATCACTTTCATTAGGTATGGATGGGACACATCGGTACGTCCTGGACTTTCTTGTAAATATGTTTTTCTAACTGAACTTGTATTACTTTCATTGGGTATGGATGGGGCGTGTCAGTACGTCCCAGACTTTGTTGTAAGTATGTTTTTCTAACTGAAGCTTTATCACTTTCATTAGGTATGGATGGGACACATCGGTACGTCCTGGACTTTCTTGTAAATATGTTTTTCTAACTGAACTTGTATTACTTTCATTGGGTATGGATGGGGCGTGTCAGTACGTCCCAGACTTTGTTGTAAGTATGTTTTTCTAACTGAAGCTTTATCACTTTCATTAGGTATGGATGGGGAGTATCGGCTCGTCCCGGACTTTGTTGTAAGTATGTTTTTCTAACTAAAGTTGTATTACTTTCATTGGGTATGGATGAGGCGTATCGGTACGTCCCGGACTTTGTTGTATGTTTTTCTCAGTGAAGTTGTATCACTTTCATTAGGTATGGATGGGGTGTATGCGCTGGACTTTGTTGTAAGGATTTTTTTCGGATTAAGGCTCTTTCCCTTTCGTCAAATTTGGATGGGGCGTATCGGTACCTCCCGGACTTTGTTGTAAAGATGTTTCTCCAACTGAACTTGTGTCGCTTTCACCAGGTATTTTACAGTTTGATGACCAGGTATATAAAGGCCTTTGTCTAGTCTTTTGTCCAGTCTTTTGTCTTTTTACGAGTATGAACGGGATGAATTTATGATATATATATATATATATATATATATATATATATATATATATATATATATATATATATATATATATATATATATATATATATATATATATATATATATATATATATATATATATATATATATATATATATATATATATATATATATATATATATATATATATATATATATATATATATATATATATATATATATATATATATATATATATATATATATATATATATATATATATATATATATATATATATATATATATATATATATATATATATATATATATATATATATATATATTTTATTTTTTATTTTTAATTTAACTTTTTCAAGCTCCTGGGGGCATACCAATATGCTCCATGAATTGTATATATATATATATGTATATATATATATATATATATATATATATATATATATATATATATATATATATATATATATATATATATATATATATATATATATATATATATATATATATATATATATATATATATATATATATATATATATATATATATATATATATATATATATATATATATATATATATATATATATATATATATATATATATATATATATATATATATATATATATATATATATATATATATATATATATATATATATATATATATATATATATATATATATATATTATTTTTTTTTTAATTTACCTTTTTAAGCTCCTAGGGGCATACCAATATGCTTCCATGAATTGAAACAAGGATTTTAAAATAATATTTTGCTAATGGTTTAACAAGTGACTAAGAGCACACCAATACGCCCTTCAATGCAAAATAAGTTTTTATAACTTATGGTGCAATTGCTGTACACAGGAGGCATATTACTATGCAACATACATTAAGAATATTTTTTTCCAAATGACTATGGCGAACCTGTGCGTCCTTCAAGAGAAGATAAGTTACATTTAGGGTTCTACTTCAAGGCAGTGGTAAATCAAGAGAAGATAAGTTACATCCAGGGTTCTACTTCAAGGCACTGGTAAATCAAGAGAAGATAAGCTACATCCAGGGTTATACTTCAAGGCACTGGTAAATCAAGAGAAGATAAGTTACATCCAGGGTTATACTTAAAGGCACTGGTAAATTAAGAGAAGATAAGTTACATCCAGAGTTCTACTTTTAGGCACTGGTATATCAAGAGAAGATAAATTACATCTAGGGTTCTACTTAAAGGCACTGGTAAATCAAAAGAAGATACGTTACATCCAGGGTTCTACTCCAAGGCACTGGTAAATCATGAGAAGATAAGTTACATCCAGGGTTCTACTTAAAGGCACTGGTAAATCAAGAGAAGATAAGTTACATCCAGGGTTCTACTCCAAGGCACTGGTAAATCAAGAGAAGATAAGTTACATCCAGGGTTCTACTTCAAGGCACTGGTAAATCAAGAGAAGATAAGTTTCATCCAGAGTTCTACTTCAAGGCACTGGCAAATCAAGAGAAGATAAGTTACATCCAGGCTTCTACTTCAAGGCACTGGTAAATCAGGAGAAGATAAGTTACATCCAGGGTTCTACTTCAAGGCACTGGTAAATCAAGAGAAGATAAGTTTCATCCAGGGTTCTACTTCAAGGCACTAGTAAAAGCAAGAACTGTGCCACACAATATAAAGCACGTCTTTTAAATAATGTTTTGACAAATGATTGCGGACCTTTTCTCTTTGTAGTAGTATTGGATTATATCATGAGACATGCACTGAAAAATATTCAACTGGACACAGGCATTGTGCATGTAGAAAGAAGAAGCAGATAGCACCCAGAGATTCAACTCAATGATTTGGACTTTGCCAATAATATAAGCCCTTCAGTCAACATTACATTATCTCAGCAGAAATGTTACTGCATAGTTTAGAGAGTGCTTAAAATTGTGTCTGACTACATCTCAATGCAGCAAAAACCAAGACCCTCCTTGTAAATATTCCTTTTTCCACTCCTAATGTCCAAACTCATAATCTAATTTAGAAAGTGCTTTTGATTTCAAATAGAATTTCCATCACGTTGACAAAAAGAACAAAAAGCGACTTCAAATGGTTCTTGAAAGCAATGCAAGATGGGAGCTAACCAATCATTAACATTCAAGTGGTGGATGATCTCATCTACTTCAATTGCAGGTGCATAGCTGGTTTTGATGATGTACTTGAGATCTGCAAAGAAATTATAAAAATGAAGTAAAACACTAAATTGTCTGCAAATTATCTCAATATGACAAATTATCTAATCATATGGCACTGCAAAGCAATATACTCAGTGTGAAATTGTGAATTATATCTATAATATTAAGAAAGTTGAATCATGGTGAATCTTGAGGTGGCATCTTTTAAGTCTGCAGTTTACAAATATTTTGGCAAACATACTGCACCAATAAATGCACATTTTCTCTTCAAAAAAAGGTTTTGTGGTTCCGATGCTTTTTCACAAACTAATTGATTGAAAATTTGTATTAATTGTCATTTTACTGCATAGGCCTATCATGAAATACTTGTTCCATCATAATTATTTTCAAGCCAACCCACCATGCAGATCAATACAAATGTTGACAACATTAGCATTTACCATATAATTAACATTGTCATAGCAAGTGTGATGCAAAAAAGGTTGTTCATTTATTCTGTTCCAAGAATTTATCAGTAAGCCCTGCCTACTCATTAATATTGATGACATCACTACCACACCATTGGAACAACTGTATGTACAGACCATGACCCATCTGTGTATCTGATATAATATAAATCTGGTATATCTTTCATGAGATACGATATGGTGTTAACATCATTCAGCACTTTCACATTAATCCATGCCCACCATGCATATTAATGACATCTGCTGATAAAATAAGCTTGTACACAATAACCAACAAAATTACCATGCCCAATATAATGCAAAACACTTGTTTATTTATCACTTTTTCAAGATGTTTACATTAAGCCCCACCAACACATTAATATGCATGACATTACCACCTAAAACAATAGGGCATATCTACGGACCATGGGATATCTGTTTATCGAATATGACATGTATCTTGAGATACCGTGTTTACAAGCTCTTTTCAGCAAAATCTTTTTAAACCCCGCCTACTATGCATATCAATGAAATTCAACGTTTTGACTTCTAAACATGGACACATCCAGCTAATATAACAAAACAGACACGTGTTTGTTCAAATGAACATTTCAAGATTGTTTCATTAAGTCCCGCCTACTCATTGATATGCCTGACATTGCCATCAAAAACAATAGAGCACATCTACAGACCATGGGCTATCTGAATAAAACATATGGCATGAATTCAGCGTGTTAACAAGCTGGCCGTCACAAACATACATATATGCATACACATATACATACATACATATATACATACACATATACATACATTCATACATACATACATACATACATACATACATACATACATACATACATACATACATACATACATACATACATACATACATACATACATGCATACACACATGCATACACACATGCATACATACATAAATACATGCATACACCCATAATACATACATACACACACACACACACACACACACACACACACATGCCATCATGACCGCACAGGTTCCCGATGCTATCGCATTAGAACCAAACCAATTTCAATGATATCAAACCTTTTTGAACATCACCATTTTTTTAAATGTGTAATAAATTAAAGTCTTGAAATTGTTGAAACTGAAAGGAGAATGGTATATAAATATTGCACAAGGCATCATTGTTTAGTTATTCAAATAAGAATTATCAAAACTTCAGTATATTGACATGACAACATTGACATGATTATGATTGTAAAATTACTACATTTTACTGATAATCAATAGTTTTCAAAATCAGTAAGAGATCCAGGATTTTTTTAAATGAGAGGGGAAAGGAGGGGGAGGGGGAGCTGCTTTTAACGTTGGAATTACTTTTTTGTAATTCAATCAGATTTTTTTTTTAAAGGTTATCTATCGTGATTAAAATGTGGCGGCGTACAATTTGTTCCAAAATGATACTGATTGGCCTATCAATGTATTAATAGTGCACACTGTACCATTGTGTTTTGACCAATCAAAACACAGGATTTGAATTTCATTTACCTCGTACGTTAGAAACAACAACTGGCCTTTAAGTTCCTCCAACAAATCTAACACATATATTTGTATTCATACTTATGGTTTACATTTATATTCAAACTATTTTTGCACTAAATTTTTAATCATCTAATTATTAGCGACTACCACTTTCCCTTATTTGTTAATAGGCTGCCACTCCAAATTTCTTTTGCATATGAAACTCAATATTTTTCGAGTTTACATACATGTTCCCCTACCTTCCCCTCCCCCTTCCCCCTCCCCACCCTCTTCCCTTCTTCCCATTCTCCCCATTAGGTTGATGACATAGAATAAACTGTCATCAGATGCTGACACCATGTTTTTATGCTGGTGCTTTTTTTGAGCTGTGGTGATGACGTGTGTATCAACAAACATAGTTCGTTTTACTTTAGGTGGGTTTCTCTTTCTCTCAGTCGTTCACGTTTTACAGCATTGCAGTTTTTTGCTCTCTCGTCAGCTTCCTTCAAAGATCTGCATGTCCCACATACAGTGAATCCAGACTCCAGAGGTCTGTGAGAAACAAAGAGTGAAACAAATCATAAGCGTAAATCCAGGGCCAGAGGGGATGGGGGAAAATAGCCACCACTTTTGAAAGGGGGGACAGTCCATAATAACACTCCTCCCCCAAAAGAAATTTGTGGGCTGAAGGTACTTTAAAATTAAGTAATAAATTACATTTAGAAAATTATTTAGAAGCATGTATAAATGCCTTCTTCCTAATGCATTGTAACATACTTTTCTTGCCCCTCACATGTCAATTTTGCGAGAGCTTCTGGGTACATTGCCCCCTGGACAGTAATGGTCCCTGGACCCATAACCGGGCTGTGCCCCTGGACCCCACAAGAAGCCCTTCCGGGGCCCTGGACTCCATGCCATTTGATGTCACCTTAAGCTACAAATCATCCCACATTTTACATAGATTTATGCCACTGATTTATTTCATTGAAGGTGTATGGTCATACACATTGGCAAAAAGGTCTACCACAGAATTCCATATAACATCAGCAACTTATTTTTTTTTAAATGACAATTTTATTTGTACAAAATTTGGAGTTCTTTAAACTCATAATAATAAGTGGCTTTGCTGCTTCCATTAACAGTTCCATGAACAAAATGACTAAATACAAATTGCAAGTATAATTTATATTAACATTAATTCCAATTGATAAACGGTGCATTAATTTTAGTGTAGACACTTTTTATTAAGATTAAGATTAAATATGAATAGCACATATTTATTTTTGTTTTTCAGCTTTTAACAATTTTGTTTAAATTAAATTTTTGAATTCTTTTTTTTAATGTTCTTGTTATTCCACTGTAAATTGCACAAGGAAAGGAAAATACCTTCAGAATGTTCAACTTTTGTAGACAAATTTCCAAATCTCCATGAAGTACTCACTAGATATTGTTCTTGTTTGGCACATTTTTCTCTATTATACATCCCATCTTTGTGTGACTGGAAGATGGACTTCCATTTTGTGGGCATATAATCGACGACGACGACGAGTGAACACACAATTACAATGACGGGGTCGTCGCCTGCGTATTCGGTTATGATAGTAACAAAGCTATCACGAAACGCTTAATACGATCTGGACGAGTACACAGGTACGACGTACGGACAGACATAACATCGACAACCAAGTCAATGTCCACGGCCTTTTGCTAACTAGTTGTGGTGCACTGGCGTGTCTACCCAACCCAGGCTTGAACCCAGGGCCTCGTGGTCTGTAGACAGGTATGATAACCGCTACACCACAGTTAGTAGACGGCATATAATCTCCCACACTTTTCAATTTAAGTGCCTCATCCAAGCGAGCTTAGTGACTTTTCTCAGCCATGCTTTTGACCACTCTACATCAAAACACAAAACAAGTTAACAGTTTCTTCATAGTCTCATACAATTCTTTTCGTTATCGTTTTACTTATCCCGTAACAAAAACAAAAAAACATCATTGAACACAACTTTGCCAGTTTAATGATGAAGTGAGGAAATCTTGTTGCTTTTGTTTGTTTGTTTGTTTGTTTGATGCGGGCTTAACGGCACCACGACAACGAGGGTCAAATTGTGCCTGAGAGGTTAGATCAATCTAGAGGTAGGAAGGAAAGGAAACAGGAGTAGAATGAGAGAAATTCAAGAACAAAAGTCAGAAAGCAATGATCGAGAGAGGAGGTGCATGGTTGAAACCAAAACAAAATAGAGAGAGGGGTGGAAGAGGAGAATTAAATATGGTTGTGGAGGGAAGCATGATAAAGGAAGGAGATACTTTTATCCGGAGGTTTTTTTTCTTTTCTGGAAGAACTCAGCAATTGAGTTGTGAGGAGCGAGGAAAGCTCTGGGAAGGTTGTACAGGGGGAAAACAAGAAGAACATGATGGATTGTGAGGGTGCAATGGCAATTGTTGCAGTGGGTTGGGGTTGGGGAAGCTAATAAGGAGGTAGGAGTGAGTGAGTTGGGTGTGACCTATTCTAAGACGGGTAATATGAACGCAGTCGATACGAGAGAGGTTGTTGATGGTGGGTTTGATCGGAATGGTGGGCTGGATGACGTGGAGTTTGTTATCAATTTGGAAGTTCCATGAGGTTTACCAGCGGTCACGAATAAGGGAAGCGATAAGCGGTTTGATGTCAGAGAGGGTCTTGGGAAAAGTGGTAGGGGGAGGTTGAGGGCAAGCTTAGCGGCTGCATCATCCCTGTCATTGCCAGGGATGCCAATATGGCTGGGTATCCAGAAGAAAATAACACTTTTCGTGCAGAGGATGGGCGAAAGGAGTTTCCGGAGGAGGAGGTGGGATGTGAAGTTATCACATTTAAGGTTGAGTAAAGAAGACTTAGAACAGCCTTCGAGTCAGAGAATATGGCAAAGTGGCTGAGCGGAGAGTACTCAATAAACTTAAGGGCGAGGAAAATGGCCTTTGCCTCGGCTGAAAAGATGGACGAGTAGTCGGGAAGTCTGCTTCTGAGGGTGATATCTTGGATTACGGCAGCAGCAGCTGTCTTGTTGCCTTCCTTGAGGCCATCAGTATAGATGGAAGTGTAATTTGAGGGTTGGTTTTTGATTTGGTTGTAGAGATTGATGAAGAGGTTAGGGTGGGTTTGGGTTTTGTGATGAGTGGAGTGGCCCAGGTGGATAGAACGAAGAAGGGGGGGGGGGGGGGAGAAAAGTGGGCCTGGAGAAGGTGCCGATAGTGGCGTGTTAATGCCGAGATGGAAGAGGTCTGATTTAATACGTAAGCTAAAGGGAGAGGATAGGGTTTTAGTCCTATCAAAGAGGATAGAAAAATTGGAGTACGTAATGAGGTTGTAAACAGGGTTCTGGGTGTGGGTGAGAACTCTAAAAGCATAGGAGAGGCCAAACTTTCTACATCTAAGTAGAAAGGGGGGTTAGTTGGCTTTAACATGAAGGCTGGTGATTGGGGAGGTCTTGTAGGCTCCCAGAAAAATCCTGAGGGCTTCATTTTGAATGGTGTTGATGTGGTTGATTTGTGAGAGACACAGTAGGCAATATTGCCGTAGTCAAGCTTGGCACGACTGGTGAGCCTGAAGATTTTATGGAGAGCATGGCGGTTTGCACCCCAAGTGGTGTTGGAAGGAGGCGGAGAAATTTGAGGGAGCTGTTGCATTTTAGTTTCAGGTTGGTGATGTGTTGCTTGTAGGAGAGCTTGGGGTCTAGAGTTTAACCCAGGAACTTCGTGTGTTCAACTTTAGGGATGCGATTGCCATTGACCACGAGGTTCGGGTTGGGGTGGAGGTTGTTAAAATGACAGAAGTGCATGCAGACTCTTGTTTTTGGAGAATTCAAAACCGTTATTGTTGCACCAGACTTGCAGCTGGTTGAGGCTGGTTTGGAGTCTATTTTCAACTAGAGGAAAGCTAGGGGAGGAGTATAAGATGGTGAAGTCGTCCATGTTGAAGGTACGTTTGATATTGGGGCCAAGGTTGTCCGCAATGTCATTATAATGCTCAGGTTGAAGAGAGTGGGAGAGAGGATGCTGCCTTGGAGGACACCTTTTTCTAGGGGGTAGGGGATGGAGAGGGTGTGACCAATACGAACTTGGAACTGCCTGGGTTACAGAAAGTTTTGCATAAAGATGAGGAGATGGCCTCTGAGGCCGATGGTGTGAAGTTTGCGGATAATGCCGTATTTCCAAGTAGTGTCGAAAACTTTCTCGAGGCCGAAAAAAATGGCAATGAGGTGTTTCTTTTTGCAAAGGATTCCCAGATAGCGATGTCGAGCGTAATTAACTGGTCTAGGGTATTGCGACGTTTCCGGAAGCCGCTTTGGTGAGAAGAGAGGATTCTGTTGGTCTCAAGGAACCAGTTTAGTCTCTGATTAATGATACTTTCCATAATTTTACAGAGACAGCAGGTGAGGGCGATGGGGTGGTAGCTGGAGGGATCGGTACTGTCCTTCCCCGGTTTAAGGACGGGTGTGATAATAGCTGTCCTCCAGATAATGGGAAAGGAGTATGAAGACCAAATGTGGTTGAGGATGGTGAGTAGGGTAGTGGTGGCCTCATTGGGGAGGTGTTTCAGGAACTGGTAGGGGATGTTATCTGGGCCCTTGGAGGTTCAGCTAGCGTCGTGGATGGCCTTGTTTATTTCAGAAAGGGTGAGAGGGGTGTTGTAGCTCTCAGAGTTGTCGGAGGGAAAGCTGATACTCCGGGCTTCATCGCGAGCTTCTTTGGTTTTGAAAGCATTGGAGTAATTAGGCGAGGACGAGATGCTGATGAAAGAGGCAGCGAGGTGGTTAACGATGTCCTTTTTCGCGGTGAGAAGGTCACTATTCCAGCAGAGATGAAAGATAGGAGACTTGCCCACCCTGCCGTGGAAGCTGTTAACTATTTTCCAAATCTTTTTAATGGGGGTGTTGGTGGTGAGAAAAGAGATGAAGTTGTTCCAAGT
>JAIGNY010001835.1:0-21517 GCA_020152595.1 Chiridota heheva
ACTGTTTGAATTCCCTTTGTACTCCTCCCCACCAGGACATAACTAACTGGCACTGTTTGAATTCCCTTTGTACCCCTCCCCACCAGGACATAACTAATTGACACTGTTTGAATTCCCTTTGTACCCCTCCCCACCAGGACATAACTAACTGGCACTGTTTGAATTCCCTTTGTACCCCTTCCCACCAGGACATAACTAACTGGCATTGTTTGAATTCCCTTTGTACCGCTCCCCACCAGGACATAACTAACTGGCACTGTTTGAATTCCCTTTGTACCCCTCCCCACCAGGACATACCTAACTGGCACTGTTTGAATTCCCTTTGTACCCCTCCTCACCAGGACATAACTAACTGGCACTGTTTTCATTCCCTTTGTACCCCTCTCCACCAGGACATAACTAACTGGCACTGTTTTCATTCCCTTTGTACCCCTCCCCACCAGGACATAACTAAATGGCACTGTTTGAATTTCCTTTGTACCCATCCCCACCAGGACATAACTAACTGGCACTGTTTTCCTTCCCTTTGTACCCCTCCCCACCAGGACATAACTAACTGGCACTGTTTTTCTTTCCTTTGTACCCCTGCCCGAGGTTGCAAAAATATTACCAAAGACTTTTTTTTTCTTTCTAATTCGCATGAAGGCTTTTGTTCCTGATTACAGATAACTGTAACTATTATGGTTGTAATCATGCTAGATAACAATGATTCTTATTACCCAGAATGATTGTTATCATGCTAGATACCAATGATTCTTATTAACCAGAATGATTGTAATCATGCTAGATAACAATGATTCTTATTAACCAGAATGATTGTAATCATGCTAGATAAGAATGATTCTTATCAACCAGAATGATTGTAATCATGCTAGAAAACAATGATTCTTATTAACCAGAATGATTGTAATCATGCTAGATAACAATGATTCGTATTAACCAGAATGATTGTAATCATGCTAGATAAGAATGATTCTTATCAACCAGAATGATTGTAATCATGCTAGATAACAATGATTCTTATTAACCTGAATGATTGTAATCATGCTAGATAACAATGATTCGTATTAACCAGAATGATTGTAATCATGCTAGATAAGAATGATTCTTATCAACCAGAATGATTGTAATCATGCTAGATAACAATGATTCTTATTAACCAGAATGAATGTAATCATGCTTGACAACAATGATTCCTGTTAACCAGAATGATTGTAATCATGCTAGATAACAATGATTCTTATTAACCAGAATGATTGTAATCATGCTAGATAACAATGATTCCTGTTAACCAGAATGATTGTAATCATACTAGATAACAATGATTCTTATTAACCAGAATGATTGTAATCATGCTAGATAACAATGATTCTTATTAACCAGAATGATTGTAATCATGCTAGATAAGAATGATTCATGTTAACCATAATGATTGTAATTGTGCTAAATAATGATTTTTATTAACTAGAATGATTGTAATCATGCTAGATAACAATGATTCTTATTAACCAGAATGATTGTAATCATGCTAGATAACAATGATTCGTATTAACCAGAATGATTGTAATCATGTTAGATAACAATGATTCTTATTAACCAGAATGATTGTAATCATGCTGGATAAGAATGATTCCTGTTAACCAGAATGATTGTAATTGTGCTAAATAATGATTCTTATTAACTAGAATGATTGTAATCATGCTAGATAACAATGATTCTTATTAACCAGAATGATTGTAATCATGCTAGATAACAATGATTCGTATTAACCAGAATGATTGTAATCATGCTAGATAACAATGATTCTTATTAATCAGAATGATTGTAATCATGCTAGATAACAATGATTCTTATGAACCAGAATGATTGTAAGCATGCTAGATAACAATGATTCGTATTAACCAGAATGATTGTAATCATGCTTGACAACAATGATTCCTCTTAACCAGAATGATTGTAATCATGCTAGATAACAATGATTCTTTTAACCAGAATGATTGTAATCATGCTAGATAACAATGATTCCTGTTAACCAGAATGATTGTAATAATACTAGATAACAATGATTCTTATTAACCAGAATGATTGTAAGCATGCTAGATAACAATGATTCGTATTAACCAGAATGATTGTAATCATGCTAGATAACAATGATTCTTATTAACCAGGTATTTGTAATCATGCTAAATAACAATGATACGTACAAACCAGAATGATTGTAACTATGCTAGATAACAAGATTCTTATTAACCAGAATGGTTGTAATCATGCTAGATAACAATGATTCTTATCAACCAGAATGATTGTAATCATGCTAGATAACAAGATTCTTATTAATCAGAATGATTGTAATCATGCTAGATAACAATGATTCATATTAACCAGAATGATTGTAATCATGCTAAATAACAATTCTTATTAACCAAGAGTAAAATATATTTTCTTACTTTCTCATAAAAAGCTTCTCTGCATTCCATATCTTTCAGGTCATCATTGAAGCCACAGTAGGGGATGGGATACGAGGTGACATTGCCATTGATGATGCTTCATTCACACCATCCTGTACCCCATCAAACAATGGCCTACCCATCATAGCAACCCCACCCCCTACCCTGGAGGTACTCAGCGTCCCTGCCAAACTGGTGACTTTGTTTGTGGCAACGGTTTCTGTGTTAGCATTGACTTAAGGTGTGACGGGATCAACCATTGTGATGGAGGGACAGATGAAATTAATTGTGGTATGTTTCTATTTTATTAGTGATTAATGTCAGGCAGAGATTTTATACACATTTAATGCACTGTGCAAAGGTCTTTGGCTCAATTAGGATGGCATGAAATTTTAGAAGGGCCATTTGTGAGTGCATAGTATTTTAAACTGCACATAATGCATATAATAACAATGTCAAAATATTTAAACAAATTATAAAATTTCTGTGTTAGATTGTTTGAAATGAATAAAAAAACAAATAAAAAGAATTAAAAATTAGAAAAGTTTACATATATTTTTTGCTTTATTAAGTAATTCACATCGTGTAAAAATAGACTAAACCAAATACTCGGTTTAGTGCATTACCGGAAATTAATGCACTGGTCATGACAAAGCAGCAAATACTAAAAAAGAAATTTTATAATCTATATTACTGCAAGATAAAAACATTAGATCATTATTCTATCATCCCTAGTGTCCTGTTATTCATTTCAAGATACTGGATTGGATGAAAATGCTAATTTGCATAATTTTACTGCCTGGTCATTACTCAAGCAGATAGCATATAAGAAGCTGTTTTCCATATCTGACATTCATATCTGCTCTCCTACCAGCAAGGCATTGAATGTATTTATAGGATGTTGGTTGGTGGCTAGGTTTTCTTTTACCGTGAGATGGAACATATAGTTGCACTGGCTCATCATCTAGCATCCTGTTTATGTGGCCCAGTGATATCAGTTGGGGAGATCTGACCGATGCATTGGGGGTCTAGCTGACCCGATGTATCAGGGAGTCTGACCCGATGTATCAGGGGTCTGACCTGATGTATCAGGGGTCTGACCCGACGTATCAGGGGTCTGACTGAATGTATCAGGGGTCTGACCCAATGTATCAAGGGTCTGACTTGATGTATCAGGGGTCTAACTCGATGTATCAGGAGTCTGATTTTGTGTATCAGGGGTCTGATCTGATGTATCAGGGGTCTGATCTGATGTATCAGGGTCTGACCCGATGTATTAGGGGTCTGACCCGATGTATCAGGGGTCTGAATTGATGTATCAGGGGTCTGACCCGATGTATCAGGGGTCTGACCCGATGTTTCAGGGGTCTGACTTGATGTATCAGGGGTCTGACACGATGTATCAGGGGTCTGACCCGATGTATCAGGGATGTGGTGTTTGTTAAGAGTATAACTGTGCTTGTCCAAACCTATGATGTTAAGAATTAATATGTATGATTCTGTCATTACTACATAATATTTTACTACTGCATTTTGAGTTCTGAGTTGACTTCCAATAGATCCTTTAATTTATAGAAAACCACAGAATACTATTTTACTATCCAGGCCTGAAAATGAAAGAAATATCAGGAATATGGGAATTGGCCATCGTAGAATTTCAAAGATAGAATTGCTGTTGTTTGGATACCTTTGTTTGTCTTCCTATATGGCTCTAATAATTTTACTTAATCAATTAAAGTGCTGTTAAACTAAAACAATTATAATTTGTTATTTTATCATTTTTAATTTCATATTATTTTCTAATCATACATTGCCTCCAAAAGGTAACTGCCAGTTTGAAAGTGGTCTTTGTGATTGGCAGACGCTAAACACTGGATTGTATGCATGGAAACGCCAACAGGCAGCCACAGCGCCCTCATCTACAGCACCATCAATGGACCACACTAAGGGAGATGGAACGGGATATTATATGTTTGTTGATAGCACTCAGGGAACCTTTGGGTTGTCAGCTATCATGCAGAGCCCTGATCAGCTGGGCAACACTGGTGCCAGGTAATGTATCTCTGCCTCGGTATTAAAGGTGATGGTGATGTTGCATGGTGTTGTGGTGATGCATTGGGGTGTGGTGATGTTGATGATATTGATGATGCATGGTGATGGTGTACAGTGATGGAGTATGGTATGATGATGCATATGGTGATAATGCATGATGATGGTGGTGATGCAAATAATGATGATGATGTATCACTATGGTAATAACACATGATGGTGATGGTTATGATGCATGGTGAAGATCATGTTGGGTATGGCACAAGGTGATACAATGATACATGTCTATAATAATGATTATTGCAATGGTTGATCATCCTGTGGTTCTGTGTCACTTTGCTCACACCTACTTCACCTGTCATGTCCCCCTTCAACAGACGCAACCTGAAGTTCTGGTATCACATGCATGGTGGCAAAGTATTGTGGTGATACATCACTGTGATGCATGATGATGTAATAATGTCTGGTGATGTGATGGATGAGATGTGGTGGTGTGATAATGTATGTTGGTGGTGATGATTATTACAACAGTCAATTCTGTGGTTCAGTTTTACCTACTTTATCTTTCATGTCCCCCTCCACCAGGTGCAACATGAATTTCTGGTATTACATGCATGGTGGAGACACCTCAGTCTTGGCTGTCTACCTTTATGAAAACTTCATCCCGGTCAGTTCCTTCTCCATCAGTGGTGACCAGGGAGCTCAGTGGACAGAGGGTATCCTTGTTGTTGGTCCCAGAGCAGCTGGTCAGTACATGGTAAGTCAGGAGGTTGACACTGTTAAGTGGAATTTGAGGAGGTGGGGGAACTGATGACTTTTCTCAAAGAACTCTGTTAAATGAAGACATTTTTAGCTCATTAGGTAGAGGCTTGTTGTTTCGACTGGGATATACATTAGTGGAACTGTCCACCTTATTACATAAACCTTTAAGGAGTCAAGTAGCTCAATTAGGAGAGCGCACGATTGATATACTGGAGGTACTGGGTTCATGCATCAGTCAGGTCTAACCCATTTTTCCACAGCTATGCAGACAGATACGCCGATCATCAAAGCAGAAGTATGTTGTTTGCAGCTCCTGCTCCTCATTCACCTGTTGAGAGAAGTGACAATGCTTGAATGGCGCTCGCCGTCCTTCGGAGGGATGTTAAGCCATCGGTCCTGCTGGGCTACCACCTGCTTCTATGAACACTTTGAAAAAAAAGAGTAGAGTGAAAATCCAGTGTTCATCCACTTCCTTTCCTGTCACACTCCACTAAACAGCTAGATGTGGTGAATCAATGGAGCATACCTAGCCGAATATCAGAAGCAACTAATAAAATCTGTTTCTGCTATTCTGTCTACAAACGTCAGATGATAATGATGATGATGATGATGATGATAATATAAATAAATCTTGTTTCAACTGCTTTATGACATATACAAGAATATATGATTTTGCATTTTCGGGGGAGGAAGGGTCAGCATAGGAGTAATCCTTAATTTTGGCTAGAGACCAGCAGAACAATACAATACATCATTTTGTCAAGGAAATTTAAGGGATAGCTATGTTTCGTTATATTGTATTAAGTAAATACTTTGATATCTGTACATTACCATGGACTAAGATTACTAAATACGTAGTACATCTATCTATATCTTGGTCTTATTTTTCTCTATGAAGTTAAGATTGACCACTTGACTGATAAACATATGCTTTAGCAGTTCAGGAGATTCTCTTCTTGAGGAGAAAATTATTTTCTTCCGAAAAGGAGAAAATCTCAGATGCCAATTTACAGATAACCCATGATGCATCTACCAAACCAAGGTAATGCTATGGCACAGAATTTGTATGGGTTGTAGAAATTTTATAACAAAGGATGTCAATTTCATTTTTGCATTTTCAAAATCTATACTTATTAATTTACAAATTATCCGGTTCCCAAATGGACATCCACCATAAAATAAATTTAATAACAAACTTACAAATTCTGGCCTACTTTTTGCTGGGGATTATCGGAGTAAGGCAGGCACCATCCAGCACCAAACAAGAAAGAAAATGTTCATTACACAAACAAGTATGCACACAAGACAGCCTTGTGTGCACATACAATGATCGCATATGAGGTAATTAAAAAACGTAGGTCACTGCACTTGTAAATGGAAATCCGGAAGTTACATAATTTACATAGGTTTTCTTATTTTCGGGGAAAATAATTTTTCTCCTGAAGCGGGGAATCTCCTGAAGTGGGAATCTCCTGAAGCGGAGAATTTTCTGAACTGTTTAAACATAAAATTTCTTTCTATAGATTCGGTTTGAAGCCACTCCTGGAACTGGGTTTGATGCAACCACACCAATAGCTGACATCGCTGTCGATGACATCACATTTGAAAATTGTGGCAGCGCATTTGGTGAGTTCTTTATGTCAGTTTGCAAAGTAGCGCCGGACTGGATGAATACTGGCACATGTGTGGAGGATTTAGTCATATTTGGAGAGGTGGGGGTAGGGGGGGGGGGAATATGGAAGTATGTATACATGGATGTGTGGGGCATTTGTGTCCGATTCATATGTGTGGTCAGTGGCCAATCCGGTTCCCAGGTTTTCATCCTCATTGACCCAGGGCTCAGCCAGTTAAAGTCATCATCAGTAATGTTTGACCACTCACATAATTCAAACTCACACTCTGCAAGAAAGAAACAAATTGTGACACAATGTTAATCAAATTTACCCTTCACCTTGTGAACTAGAATATCAGCCACTGTAGAGTGCATACCTCCACCCCTGTTGCAATTCCGACATGCCTAGAATAGTTTGAGATTTCATTATTTCATATCATCTGCATGAATAAGCCTTATTAAGTTATTCAACACAATCTGTTGTGCCTTATCCTCACTTTGCCTGAGTGCACTTTTACACAAAAGCTCCATGAATGCAATAACTGACAAGCTGATAAGTGGCCAATTCACATCACACTGTCTTGGCACTGGAGAGTTGTGGTTTAGTGTTAATGATTGAAGAAAATAATATCTTATATCAGGCTTAGAAATTTAATCTCCCGATCAAAATGTATAAAACAGTCAGAATTTGTGGGGTAAAACTATAGCATGATAAGTTCGTAAAGCCAATCTTTTCAAGAACAATCCTACCTCCAACTTCATCACCTTTCTCCGCAACAGCAATTTATTCCACCTGATCTAAACCTCCCTCTCCTTTCCTTCTCTACTTCACATTCCTCACCTTCCTGAGCACTTTAATTACTTTCCCTTAATCACCCTTTCTCCCACCTTCCCTCTCTCACTCCTCCCTTTCCTCTCTGTCCTAACTCTTTCACCTTAGTGTTTAACACCCTCTTGGCACATTTGACTCTGACTGTCGCGGTGCAGTAAAACATCAACAAACCAAACCAAACTTTAAGCATATCAAACAAAGCAAAAAGTTCTACAAATGGCATCAAAAGAAAACATAACAAATTAAAAACTAGTAAGATTGTAACCAAAAGGTGAAAAATATGTAAAAATCTTAAAAAGGAAAATCAAAAATATTAGCGTTAAAAGAAGAAAGAGGATAAAAGATTTTATTGGGGAGGTAAGAATCAGTTGTTTGATTCAGCTTTTAAAAATGGCTACAGAATGACAACATTTCATTTCCTTATTTGAATTGTTCCATAATTTACTTCTTCTAAATATATATATTTACTTCAAGTTATACCTTACCTTCCATGCTATAATATGCAATCTGGTCACACGACCTGATTCTAACGCACTTCTAACCGAACCTAAAAAACGCAGTAACCAGCCAAGCCCTGACCTCCATAATACCTCTGTACCACCTCACTCTTTTTCAGCGCGTTGTTGTCACTAACATCGCTGAAGACTGGTCATTTTATTTTATTTTTAATTAACCTTTCTAACTCTTTTCTCTTGGCAGCTTCTACCTGAAGGGTTTTTCGCTGCCCGTTCTCATCTGGCTTGCCTTTTCAAGTCTTCGAGGAAGGGTGAGATAGCCATGGGTCCGAGATTTCTTTGGCCGACCTACGACTTTACCCGTGTAGCCTACATAGGATAGCGGGTTTTGTCTCCATTCGTACATAGCGAGTGGCTAGCGAGAGCGTCCTACTCTCGTGGTGGGTGTTTCGGTCCTAGAGCACAGGTTGTGCCTGTCTGGGGACCTCTCGCCCCGGGAATTAGTCTTTTTCTCCCTTAGCCCCACCCGCCTCGAGGTGACCTAGCGTTATACTATGTATAGTGTTTAACACGTTAGGATATTTCAGTACACCTTCTCGTATGCATTAGGCCAATTTCCTTTTCCGATTTTGGCGCATGCGCATTGGGTCATAGTCACCGCTGGGTAAATGTGGGGTCGCCCTGTAACAACTCTAGGGAGCTACAGTTGTTATTAGCGAGCTTATTTTTCGTTTTCACGTTAACAGCATATGAATATTTTTATTTTTCTTACACAGATTTGAGATAAAATATTTAATTTTCAGGATTGAAATTGGGGTGTCGGAGAGACCGTGGGTGGGTCTCTCCGACGACCTAATTACAGGAAAATAATCTTTCCTTTTTATCTTTACAGACCTCAAGTACACAGTGGTTGGTGTTTCCCACGCTACCCGGCGCTAGTAAGGTCATTACGTTGGATCACGTTTTCTCGGGTTTCTAAAGTTTTCAGATAGAACATTTTTTCGTTTAAATTTTTTCTGTTAAAGCAAGTGTTGTTGTTCTGTTTAGAATGCTATGCCTCGTCTCTCTTTAGCGTGTCCGTAAGATCATAGTTACTTTGCGTGTTTAGGTTTGTGCGCATGGACATACGTTCTTCTCTTAAGAAATTTATTTTTTTCAGTGAAGAGTTTTTCTGTTTAAGAGAGTTTTGATGTTCTGTTTAGACTGCTAGGCCTCGTCTCTCTTTAGCGTGTCCGTAAGATCATACTTACTTTGCCGTATTTGTGTAGGTACGCATGGATATATGTTCTTCTCTTTTCAGATATAAAAGAAATTCACTGAGAAGGTTACGCTCTTAGGCGTTGCGCCTAGAGCGGTAACGGTAAGAGAGAGAGAGAGATAACCTCTTAGGGGCGTTACGAACGTCGCCTAAGTTGTAACACGGTTCTAAAGCGGTTCCATTGGACAGTCCCTGTCGATTCCACAGCCCTGTAACGCGTTGAACGCTGGCTGCTGCGAGTCGGGGCGGTTCCATACGGTTCGGGAGTCCATACGGTTCGCGGCCCGTTGTTACGGGCTTAACAGTTCCATTGGACGGTTCTGTGAGTCCATACGGTTCCGCGGCCCGTTGTTGCCACGCGAAGCAGTTCCATTGGGCGGTTCCATACGGTTCAGCGGCCCGTTGTTGCAGGGCGAGCAGTTCCATTGGGCGGTTCCATCACGGTTCAGCGGCCCGTTGTTGGGGCGGATGGTTCCATTGGGCGGTTCCATACGGTTCCGCGGCCCGTTATTCTGGGGCGGGCCGGTTCCATTGGCCGGTTCCATACGGTTCCAGCGGCCCGTTGTTCACGGGCGGGCGGTTCCATACGGTTCCGTTGGACCGTCCCTGACGATTCCGCAGCCCTATGTGCGGGCATTGTGCGGTTCGGGGCGGATCCATACGGTTCGGGATCCATACTGTTCCAGCGGCCCGTTGTTACGGGCGGACGGTTCCGTGGTCCATACGGTTCCGCGGCCCGTTATTCGGGGCAGGCGGTTCCATTGGGCGGTTCCGCGGCCCGTTGTTACGGGCGGCGGTTCCATTGGGCGGTTCGCGACCCGTTATTCTGGGCGGGCGGTTCCATTGGGCCGGTTCCGCGCCCGTGTTTACACGGGTCCGTATTTAACGGGTTAGCGTACATCGTGCGGTTTAATCCTGTTATCGCCCACTAGCTACGTGGTCAGGTGACAGGTGACATTCTTGACAAGAAGTATAGCATTGACAGTTATTTTCTTCTTGGTCCTGTAGCCATTAGCTACGCAGTTCCACGGCTCGTGTGAACGCAATTAAGACTGTCTCGTTGAGCGTTACAAGTTCCGTATTTATTTTCACCAGTATCATGGACATGAAGGACAGGTCCCAGTGTCGATGTTTTTACACACCCAGGATGTCTCGTGATCGTGGCGTGCAAGCGCTTCTTTAAATTACGCTCCAGTGACATCCATCTCACGTGTTAGCGTGCAGATTATGCTGCGAGTCAAATCCCTGTACTCTTTGCAGCGATTGGGATCTAGCGGCGTGGTCGGGCACAGACTCCACGCGACCGGTACTTTCAAGCGGCGGAGAAAGTGGAGAAGCGGCGGTCTGATAGGCCCTCTTCGTCTCCCCACCGCCACCCAGGTCCAAAGCCAGGGAGGCGGGGGCCGCCACTCTAGCGGGCGCCTCTTAAAGAGGCGTACACCGTGCAGTTCATCGGAAGTATAGCATTGAGACAGCTATTTTTCTTCTTGGTCCCGTAGCCAAGCGGCTCACGACAGTTATCTGGTTCCACGGCCCATGTTTACGGGTCCGTGCGGTTCCACAGTCCGTGTTTCACGAGTCCGTGCGGTTCCATTGGGCGGTTCGCGGCCCGTGTTTACGGGTCCGTCGGTTCCTACGATTCCACGGTCAGCGTTTACGGGTCCTTCGCTTCCATTGGGCGGCTCCAGTGGCGGAACTTATCTTTAATGGGATAAGTACACTGTACGGTTCACGGTTATCGCCCACTAGCTACTACGCTCGTGGTCAGGTGACAGATGACTTTCTTTACAAAAGTATAGCATCACAACAGCTATTTTCTTCTTGGTCCCGTAGCCATTAGCTCGCAGTTCCACGACTCGTGCAAACGCAATTAAGATTGTCTCGTTGAACATTACCGTTCGTAATTCTTTTCACCAGTATCATGGACATGGAGGACAGGTCCTCGGGCGTCGATGCTCTACACACCCTTGATGACCCGGCATAGCGTGATAACGCTTCTTTGATTTACGCTCCGGTCACATCCATCTCACGGCGTTACGGCGTGCAGATTATCTGCGAGTCCATTCGTGGTACTCTTTGCAGCGATTGGGTTCAAGCGGCGTGGTCGGAGCACAGACTCCACGCGACCGGTATTTTTCAAGGTGCGACCGAGGCGTGCGGCTCCGGTGTTCGGATGCGTCTGCGGCTCCGTAGTTTTGTAACGGGATATCGTACACCGTACAATTTACCCAGATATGCACCCGCTAGCTACGAGCTATGTGGCCAGGTAAAAGTGATAATCTTCACAAGTAGTATAGCGCCGTGAGAGCTATTCTATTCATGGTTCCGTGGCCATTAGCTCGCAGTTCCACGATCATGTGAACACCATTTATATCGATTATCCGCGTTGGGCGTTACATTTCGCAATTACTTTCACCAGTATCGTAGGCACGGAGGACAGGCCTCCGTGCGTCGATGCGTTCACGCACCTCAAGAGGTCCGCTTTGCATAGCGTGCAAAGCGCTTCTCTGAACCGTGCGGGCCTATCGACTTCAGAGTTTTGCAGCGGGATAGCGTACACTGTCGATGAACCCGAAGTTGAGTTCGCTAGCTAGGAAGCTGCTTGGTCATAGCTACGCTGTTCCACGGCTGTGTGAACTGCCTTTGTAGGATTTTCGCGTTGAGCGTCACAGTTCGCGATGTTTTGCGCCTATATCATCGACACGGCGGGCAGGTCCCTAGTGTCGGTGCGTTCTGGCGCCTTGACTGTCCTGCGATGCGTCGCATGTAAGCGCTTCTTAGGTTGCGCTTTGGTGTTATCGACATGTTCAAACCCGTGTACACGCTGTGGTCCTCGGTTCGCGATGGGACGGTCGGCCAACAAGAGCGCGCCCTACGGGGTCTTACGTGAGTTAGTCCCCTTTTTACGGCTAGTTGTAGAGCCATTGGATTCCTTGCGGGTCCATTAGGGTCCGTGCGGCTCCGATGTCCGGTTCCATATGGCCCCCGGCTTGTTTCACGGCCCGTGGGTCCGTAACACAACTTAAGCGGCTCCGTCCGGGGCATGGGATGACGTTTGGGTCTGTAGTGCTGCTTAGTTCTACAGCAAGGTAACGTACAGCGTCACGTCACACCCGTTAGTTTCGGAGATCCCCCGTCCGTGTGAGCTGACTTGGTGAGATTTTTACGGCGTTGAGCGTCCACGGTTCCGCATAGTTTTCACCAGTTCATGGACACGAGGACGAGTCCCCGTTTGTCGATGCGTCACGCTCCCAGGATGCGTCGCGTGTTAGCGCTTGCTCGGGTTTCGAGGCTTAGCGCTCGGGTGATAAGATTTCCTTCTTTACGGGAGGCATCCCATCACGAGAGCTATTCCCTCCGTGTTACGTAGTTCCACGACCGTTCAAACTACTCTGAATGTGATTCTTGCGTCGAGCGAGACCTTCGGCTCATTCTACAGATATTAACAGCGGTTTCGTACAGCGTCACGATAAACCCGGTATCGGAACCGGGATATTGCGACCGTTAGCGCGTGTTGCAGTGTTCGCGGTCGTTTTTCTTGCTGGGGCGTTTTTAGCGTTGGCGGCAGTCCCCCGGCGTAGCCGCCCGGCCAGCGGCTCCGTAGTGATTTTATACAAGCGGGTTAACGGCCTATACCAGCAGCAGCGGCTGTGTCGTAGAGGACCAGTAGCCATGAACTACTGAGTTCCGTGGCGTTTCTCTTACCGGGACACGTGCTGAGTGCAGCGGTAGTCCCCTCTTCCCGGCGCGGCTACCCGGTTTCGTAGCTCCGTGATGGAACAAACTCAGTTTACGACTCGTATAGCTTGCGTGGCGTGAACTCCTCCGTATTTCTTACGGCCTCAGTTTATATATATTTTACTTATTCTCAGCGGAGGGCGTGCTGTGTACTTCTTCCCTACTGGCGTAGCCACTTACCGGTGGCCCGTGGTGAATAGAGGTATAATGAGATAAAGACTCACGTTACAGGTGTAGTGCGTTCACGCTATCGTGGACCTAGGCGGTCCTTTGGTACTGATAGCTTCGCCGTTCGGGACGCGTACCGTACCAGTTGTCCCCTCGCGTAGCCACGAGCTTTTGCTCCGTGGTGCACAGCGACATCGTTGGCGGAGGACTCCTGGTTTTACTTGTCATGCTGGCGCCTTTGTAGACCCATAACGGATCTATTATACTTAACGGGGTTGCGTGCACTTTTATGCGGCGTAAGTCCCCCAGTAGCCCGCGCGCTTTTCCGCTCCGTGGTGCAGGGTGTTTAACGGTCCGTGTAGTATACACAGGGCGTCACCTCTTCGTGATTTCTACCCCAGTGTTGGGGTTTATGACTCCTACGGTTGGCGTGTACGTTACCCCCTACTTGTCAATATTACCTCCATGAAGGATATTTTTCTTGACCATAGGTGGCCTTTTGATAGACAACCTTACGTTTGGGGTAGCTATTACCAACAACGGCACGTATGGTTCCTTCCATACTTTAACACCTTACAGCTGCTTCCTTGCGGTTTACGGCCTGTTACTTAACTGCCCGTACAGACATACGGTATTCGTTTTCTCGCCCGTGGCCAGGCTCCGCGGTTTCAAGGTTGTTACTATCGTGAAATGCGTTAACACTTTCTCCAGTCAACTTCTTAGACAAGTTTCGCTGTTGATAGGCGTGGCCTGGAGCTACAGCGGTCCCACAACTGCTACAGTTTTCGGACCTCGCTTGGGTGCCGTCGACTATGTTATGCGGCTCCGGCGGTCTTATGACCCATGCCGTCTCACAGCTACATAGCCTTACGGTTGGCAGCCCTTCTTGTATCGTTTTATATTAACGGCCTGCCTTTTGTTTCGCTAGCCTTTGATTCTTGGTCAGTCGGTTTCAACAACCTTTGCTCAGGGTCTGCAGCTTTTTCTGGACTGCGGATGGTGTCGTTCAGTCCCTCCGCTTTACGTTCAGTCGGTGGTCACACCCTTTGGTGGTGGTGCGGGTGCTCCCACCTGGTGTGGAGCGAAGTTTTCACCCGTCAGATATCACCGTCGGTGCGGCCGGGGCTTCTTGATCAAGGTCGGGGCACTTTTCTTGTGACCCTTCTGTCGGAAACTTGGGCGGGTGCCGACCTTTTTTTCGTCTCGGCGCAGGGGCCGAACTTTGGCTGCTCAAGACCTTGCAGGCTTCCGTCACGAGCCTCGGGTCGGGACGATTTTTGTCTCTTTCCGGGCTCCGCGGACTGCATCTCAGTCCCGGAGCGCTTCGTTTGATGGTGTGGCCTCGGCCGCCTTTCCTCGGCGTAGCATGGCTTTTCTGAGGGTTGTTCGCCCCTCCCGTTGTGGAGGTGGGCCCTCTCTCGAGCTTAGTTCCGTCATGAGCTCTGGGATAACTTGCAGCTATCCACCAGGGTTTTTCGGTGGGGTCTCACGGTCTTTGACTCGCGACCACTGGTGAGTTCTGGGAGATCTCTTCGTAGTGTGCGTGTCATGTGACATTTTCCTCCGATAGATCATCCAGTGGCTTTCTGTTAAAGTAGTCTGAACTGTTCATAGAACGGCGCGGTATGCACTCGGGTTGGGGCATAACCTCTTTTCACGGGATCTCTCGTGCGGCGTTCGAGAAACCGCTTTTTGCGGTTTTTCTCTTGTTTTTGGTCTGACTCACTTTTCGGCGTTGTGTTCCCCGCTAACTTTAGCTCTTAGCGGTTATGCGCTAACGAATTTTTCCCTTGTCCGGGATTTCTTCAATTCGTTTTTCGTTGGTACACGCCGTTCCCAATCGTAGTTTCCTCGCGGTTCTGTCTCGTGGGCCCGAATCCGGTGTGGCTTAATGGCGTTTTGTGGACACTTTGCTGTAATTGTGTCCAAAGCGCTCTTCGGTTGGCTTGTTTTTCTGGGCTTTACGCTCAGGTTCTTCGAGGTTTGCCTCCGTTACTGTCAACGAATGGTGCCTTGTTCGGTTTGACTGTACCTCGCCGTGGTTTCCTATGTTTTAGTTCTTCCCACTCTTGAGGTCTTTCATCCTTCGAGGTGAAGGAATTTCGATCCTTTAAACGGGATTCGGTTCGTGTGAGTTTTCGTACCAGCCATTAAAAAAAAAAAAAAAAATGTGCGGCGATCTGAACTCCCTTCCTTCCTATCCTCGGTTGCAATCTGATTGCATATTATAGCATGGAAGGTAAGGTATAACTTGAAGTAAATTTACCCGCTAAAGCGTAGCGGGGATATTTCTGAGAGTTATACTTACCTTCCATGCATCCCTCCCGCCTCCCTCTCGTCCAGGCCTCGGTGGAATGTTGGTGAGGTGGTACAGAGGTATTATGGAGGTCAGGGCTTGGCTGGTTACTGCGTTTTTAGGTTCGGTTAGAAGTGCGTTAGAATCAGGTCGTGTGACCAGATTGCATATTATAGCATGGAAGGTAAGTATAACTCTCGTAAATATCCCGCTACGCTTAGCGGGTAAATATATATATACATACATATACATACATATATATATATATATATATATATATATATATATATATATATATATATATATATATATATATATATATATATATATATATATATATATATATATATATATATATATATACATATATAAATATATATATATATATATTCATATATACATATATATATATATATATATATATATATATATATATATATATATAAATATATATATATATATATATATACTTATAATATATAATTATATATATACTTCCATAATTTACTCATAAATATGAAGAAATTTTATTTATATATATATATATATATATATATATATATATATATGTATATATATATATAAATATATATATATATATGTATATCGCTCCTTGGTTTGCTGTGTCGATCGAACAGCTGAATCAAAATGTTTCAACATTTACAAAGATTGTGTTGAGGCATAGGGATATAGGGGTGTAGGGTTGGGAAGATATGGGGTGTACAGTATAGACACAGAGGTGTAGGGATATCGGGGTGTGCATGTATGGAGTGGGTTATTTTGGGTGTGGGCATAATGGAAAGGGGGGGGGGATGTTTTATACACCTGAATGTACTGCTACTCAAATCGTTTTCTCCTTTTTCTTTCAGATATAAATTGTGACTTTGGACTTGCATCAACCACAGGTACATTCTGCGGCTGGATCCAAAGGACCGACGATGAATTTGATTGGTCCCTTGATAAAGGTGACACTCCCACATATTATTCGGGCCCAAAGTTTGATCACACAACACCTGAAGGAACTGGTAATTTGATTAATTGTTCTTCTTTTCTAGCAATTCTAAATCTGGCCCACCAGACAATCCACTCTGGCCCGCGAACAATAGTTGAGCGGAAGGAAAAAAAAGTTTAGAATGAGATCAGTATAAATCCCAAAACACTTGTTTATTTTGATGTTTTCCTAGGTAGATCTACGCACTATAACAGCATGGCTTATCAAGCAAAATGTTATCTTTAGTTCCGCTATAAAATGGGCAGACTCGCGGCTTGTCAAAGGAAGGCAGATGATAGAACCGCCAACATCTGGTATTCATCCTTCTTATCACGCGTGCTCTCAGCTTGTTTGTATTCAGGGATTGTTGTGACGTGTTTTGTTTGTCACGTGATGCTGGTTTTGTCATGCGATTGGCCCACAGCCTGAGGCTGTTGTGAAATGTTCTATCATCTATTGGGGATCATCTCAAGATATTATTGCGATTATGGTCTTGCTTCATCCCAGGACACATTTTCAGGCTGATAAGTTTCTCTTTCAGCCTACCCGCACCCGACACCTGTCCTGAAAACTCAGGTATGACAACTATCAACCAGACTTCCTGTTCAGTGTATTGTGTTTCCACTCCAAACAAAGATTGTTTATCTGCCATTCCCATGCACGCCACAGTCAAGTAGCCCAAAGTTATTTGTGTGTATAAGATTACAGAGAGCAAGTGCTGAATAATCTAGGCACTTTTGTAATTGAAATCACTTATCCGTGTCAGGTGTCATAGTGGGAGAATTTTGTTTTCAAACTGGTGATAAAAATAACTGTGTATCATATGCCTGAGGTAATATGTGCATTAACTGTGAATGATTGACGGACCGTTCCTCCTAAGGAAAGATATTGCTTCATGTTGTCTTTCATACATCACAATTTGGCTTACAATAACAACAAATATTCCAAAAAAAAAGTTTGAATGAATATGATTAATGAGCTATTGGTGCTCAGAGGTGGCGGAAGATGTTTGAATCTGTGGGGGCACAGGATCTGAGGGGCAACAGAATCTGAGGGGCAACAGAATATGAGGGGGCACAGGATCTGAGGGGCAACAGAATCTGAGGGGCACTTTCCAACTGTTGTATTTTTAAAGGATGTAGAACAGCAGTATAGCTTTATTGGGTCAACCCTTCTTCCCATACATCAGAAATACATTCTTTGAATAAAACGTTTTAATATATGAAAATGCAGGTTTCTTCTCTAAAAAGGCACTCGTCCTCTTTGAAAGGGCATTTTCTCTTTTGAAAAAGCACTTTTACTTTAGAAAAAGGGCACTTTTCTTCTCTGAAAAGAGGTACTGTTTATTGATAAAAGTGTGGGTGGGGCATGTACCCCATATGCCTACTTAAAGGATTATTATGTTTAGAATTAAAAGCTTTTTTTTTGCTCCTCACCATTCCATGTACCTTTGTAAGGCTGTTGTTAAATGACAAGTGTTTCGGTCGCAAAATCTCAAAATCTTTCCAAGTGTTTCAGTCACAATTGACTAGCAACCAGCTATTGTCACACCATAAACAACACAGGGGTAATCTATACCTTCTTAACTGACAACATCTTCATAGTCTATTCACAGTTCACTTGTTAGCAACCAGCTACTGTTACACTGTACACAATAGGTCATTCATCTGGGGCTCAAGCTGCATAACTGCTGTGCAGTGAAGGAAATCAGATTAGTCCTTCGATGACAAGTGAACACACAATTATAATGACGGGGTCATCGCCTGTGTATTCGGTTATAGTAGTAACAGTGCTATCATGAAACGCTTACTACGACCAGGACGAGAACACAGGTACGACCTACGGACAGACATAAACATCAACAACCAAGTCAATGTCCACGGCCTTTGATAACCAGTTGTGGTGCACTGGCGAAAGATTAGTCCTTGGCTGAGCCTAAATATAAATATACATTATATGCTTGAAGGACTTTGTGCAAAGTCCATAAATGATTGATGGACCATTCCTCGTAAGGACGGTTATTTCCTCATGACTTTTTCTATCGCAGATTATTACATATTTCTTGAGACATCATCCCCGAGGGTCATCGGTGATCGGGCACGACTCGCATCTGGACTTCTTAGACCGACCGGTGACGATGAATTCTGTTTCTCTCTGTGGTATCACATGTATGGATCTAATATTGGTGAATTCAACATTTACATTAAGACCACGAGTGGGGGAGAAAGGTGAGATCATACCTATGGCCATTTGCATAGCCACTTGTCATATTCATGTATTAATACTAACCTTTAGCCATTTGCATAGCCACTTGTCATATTCATGTATTAATACTAACCTTTAGCCATTTGCATAGCCACTTGTCATATTCATGTATTAATACTAACCTTTAGCCATTTGCATAGCCACTTGTCATATTCATGTATTGGTACTAACCTTTAGCCATTTGCATAGCCACTTGTCATATTCATGTATTAATACTAACCTTTAGCCATTTACATAGCCACTTGTCATATTCATGTATTAATACTAGCCTTTAGCCATTTGCATAGCCACTTGTCATATCCATGTATTAGTACTAACCTTTATCCATTTGCATAGCCACTTGTTATATCCATGTATTAATACTAACCTTTATCCATTTGCATAGCCACTTGTTATATTCATGTATTGGTACTAACCTTTAGCCATTTGCATAGCCACTTGTCATATCCATGTATTAGTACTAACCTTTAGCCATTTGCATAGCCACTTGTCATATTCATGTATTATTACTAACCTTTAGCCATTTGCATAGCCACTTGTCATATTCATGTATTATTACTAACCTTTAGCCATTTGCATAGCCACTTGTCATATTCATGTTTTAGTACTAACCTTTAGCCATTTGCATAGCCACTTGTCATATTCATGTATTATTACTAACCTATAGCCATTTGCATAGCCACTTGTTATATTCATGTATTGGTACTAACCTTTAGCCATTTGCATAGCCACTTGTCATATTCATGTATTGGTACTAACCTATAGCCATTTGCATAGCCACTTGTCATATTCATGTATTAGTACTAATCTTTGGCCATTTGCATAGCCACTTGTCATATTCATGTATTAGTACTAACCTTTAGCCATTTGCATATCCACTTGTCATATTCATGTATTAGTACTAAGCTTTAGCCATTTGCATAGCCACTTGTCATATTCATGTATTAATACTAACCTTTAGCCATTTGCATAGCCACTTGTCATATTTATGTATTAGTACTAACCTTTAGTCATTTGCATAGCCACTTGTCATATCCATGTATTACTACTAATCTTTGGCCATTTGCATAGCCACTTGTCATATCCATGTATTACTACTAATCTTTGGCCATTTGCATAGCCACTTGTCATATCATGTATTACTACTAATCTTTGGCCATTTGCATAGCCACTTGTCATATCCATGTATTACTACTAATCTTTGGCCATTTGCATAGCATACTTGTCATATCCATGTATTACTACTAATCTTTGGCCATTTGCATAGCCACTTGTCATATCCATGTATTACTACTAATCTTTGGCCATTTGCATAGCCACTTGTCATATCCATGTATTACTACTAATCTTTGGCCATTTGCATAGCCACTTGTCATATCCATGTATTACTACTAATCTTTGGCCATTTGCATAGCCACTTGTCATATCCATAAAAACTCAGAATTTTCTCAAGTGTTCTGTTTTGTACTTGTCCTTTTGTTCCCTCATTTAGGTTCATCTTTTCTCATCAAAGACTCCAATGTAAATAAGCTTTTGTATGAATGCTTTCGTGGGCTATCCAATACTCAGTTTGTTTAATTCTATGTCTTACCTGCCATCTATAAACTCATTTGTTGCTTGCTTTCTTGGGCTATCCAGTACTCAGTTTGTTTAATTCTATGTCTTACCTGCCATCTATAAACTCATTTGTTGCTCGCTTTCTTGGGCTATCCAATACTCAGTTTGTTTAATTCTATTTCTTACCTGCCATCCATAAACTTATTTGTTGCTCGCTTTCTTGGGCTATCTAATACTCAGTTTATTTAATTCTATGTCTTACCTGCCATCCATAAACTCATTTTTTGCTCACTTTCTTGGGCTATCCAATACTCAGTTTGTTTAATTCTATGTCTTACCTGCCATCTCTAAACTAATTTTTTGCTCACTTTCTTGGGCTATCTAAAACTCAGTTTGTTTAATTCTATGTCTTACCTGCCATCCATAAACTCATTTGTTGCTCGCTTTCGTGGGCTATCCAATACTCAGTTTGTTTAATTCTATGTCTTATCTGCCATCCATAAACTCATTTTTTGCTCACTGTCTTGGGCTATACAATACTCAGTTTGTTTCATTCTATGTCTTACCTGCCATCCATAAACTCATTTTTTGCTCACTGTCTTGGGCTATCCAATACTCAGTTTGTTTAATTCTATGTCTTATCTGCCATCCATAAACTCATTTGTTGCTCGCTTTCTTGGGCTACACTCAGTTTGTTTAATTCTATGTCTTACCTTTAGTCCATAAACTCATTTTTGCTCTCTAGTGATATTTTGTTTCCACCGGGTTTTCTCATGCAATATTCTTGTACCTTTTACATATTTTTACTTTCACTTTCTATTATCTCTTATTTGTCATATGTGCATCATTGTGTGTTTGTATGTATTTTACGTCTCTGAGTTGAGTACCAAATAGACAAATGAATAAAACATGATTTTCTTTCAATAATAATCTTTAATGATAATTCTGTTAATAAAATTTGCAATTGGTTTATCTTCCAAAATATATTACTTCCATTATCTTAAACTCTTAATTGTCTGTCCATGGTATTAAATCATCAAGAACTGACCACACCTTTCAAATCATTGAATTTGCATGGCGCTCGCTG